>JAGVVM010009931.1:0-20637 GCA_019149425.1 Psidium friedrichsthalianum | reverse complement strand
AATTCAAAAACAGGGTTAGTAATAATCACACATATAAGCACAAGAAAGGAAAGAGGCTCCAACGAGGTACGGATGGGTTCTCTATTGAGATTTTCCACAGAAGTCTAGGATATTGTTGGCCCCTTGGTTTCTATGGTATACAGACGGACTTATTATTCTTCTGGGTGCCTGTTGACGGAAATTCAAACAATACTATCCTCACCTGGTCCCCCAAAGTGCGAAACACCTTAGTCCTCAATGACTTTATGCCTAATTGAATATTGTAACACTATATATAAAATGCATCACTAAAATTATGGCTAATAGATGGCAGTGCCTTCGCTCGATTGTAGTTCGGCCCCAGTCTGCATTCATTAAGGGTCGTCATATTAGGGAAAATATCCTATTTCTCGGGAATTATTCTGTGGATTTCCACCATGACCTACTTGCTGAAATGTGACAATTAAAGGTCACTTCCACAAGGCGATGACTCCGGTGATTGGACTTTCTTGAACGGGTTCTCAGTGCTTTTCGGCTTTCCGACGCACCTCACAAGCCTTATCATCTATTGTGTCCGCTCCCCGAAGTTCTCGGGGCTATTAATGGGGAACTCATAGATTCCTTCCTAGTGGCAGGGGTATTCGTTAAGGGGATCCGAGTCCCCCTATTCGTTACTCTGTGGTAGAAATATTTTTCGGCACTTGAGGCACAAGACGAAGCTTCCATCCTTCAAATTCTTTTGCGTTTAAAGCTTCGCGGTTACGCACCTCGTTCTTTGCGGATGATGTCTTATTATTCTCTGAAGCTAACCTTGCGGGGACTATTGCTCTTTGAAGTCGGCCATTGATAGGTGGATGGATTGGTCTGGATTGAGGCCAAACTTGGCAAGAGTGAAGTCTTCATGTCAGGTGGTTCACGAATACCAGGGACAATATCTGGATCTACTTGGCTTTGCTAAAGGTACTCTCCCCTTTTGCTACTGGGCCTCCGTGATTGAACTAAAATAACTAAGGCTGATTGTGTAACCCTTCATCAATTCAATACCGAGCGGCCCACTCTTGGTGCCACACTTCTTGCCTTTGCTGGGCAGATTGAACCAACTCATCAATGGTTCTATATGCTATCAAGTAACGGGGCAAGTGTGTACTCTTCGAAGGTGGTCCTCTCATCTCTGAGCGTATCCTCGCCAATTCTTGGAAAAGCCCCTGCGGGTATTGGGGGTGCTAAAGTGCCCTTGGGTGGGACGTTGACCGCCCCACAAGAGGAAAGGGATCTAGGCCTCAGGAAACTAGCAGGATTGCCAACAGAGCTGACATGATGAAACATATTCTGGATTCTCTTCTTGGACAAGGAATCTCTCGTGTGATAAGTGGGCACAATCGACCTTATGAAGCTCAAGAATTTTGGTTGCCGGAAGTCCACATTTGTTCATGGGGCTGGAAGAAGATTTAAACCTCCGTCATTAGGAACATGCGGTTTTGTGGAACAGTGGCAATGGCGAATCTATCTCCTTCTGGTTGATAATGGCACGATCAACCCCGCTTTACAAGCTTGTCTTGGATCAGGAAATTTACTGCTCCGGAGTCACTCGAGATGCCTCTGGAAAGGATGTTCTTTCGGTCCCCAATCTTGTCTTTGCTTTGCAATCTCTCAGCTGAATCTCTCCCGGCCTCGGTCCCCGGAAAACTGATTGCTGGAGGTGACCGATCATACATTCGGGGAAATTCCAGTGGCATGCTGCTTGGGACGTACATTCGGCCTAGGGGATCACAGGTACCTAGGCACTCTTGTGTTTGGGACTGGGAATTCGTCCACAGACATGCATTCTGCTGGGATAATTCAGTTAATAGTTACCACACAGACCATTGCCTGCTCACCTACCGCAGAATCGAGGAGGATCTTGTTGTGTTATGTCACCTTCGGCCCAGACTCTGTGACACACTTATTTTTGGTTGTCTAGTCACGGGAAAATTGGTTTGATCTGGGCTTAGGACATACCCTAGTGTGGACTAATCGTGGATGGCACGACAACTAGCATGGGCTGCCAAGATCTTCGGGGGGCATTCCAGTTCATCAAGGAATAGCCCGTTTCTCCTTGCAAACCCTTTGCCATCTTATTTGTAAGGAGAGAAATAATCCTTTTTGGGAACGGCCCTCTAGTGATGTCTATGAGAAACACATGCATGAAGGCGATGTAAGGACAAAGCCTTGAAATTAGCCCCGAAAATTTTGGAAACAAAGTATACACCGCCGTAGCGGCGTTGGCAGCGATGCTGGGAGGTCCAACAATATTTTGGCGAATGCTGCTGCTGCCTCGGGGATCTCCCTACCCTGCTGCTGGGGCTTAATGCTTGGCGTCCCTCTTCAAGTGACATTGCTAGCATTGTCTAGACTCTTAGTCGGTGTTCTGTTCTCCCGCACTTTGGGCATGTTGATGCTTGCCAAGCTGAGGGGTCCTAGCCCATTATAACAAGGCGTCTTTGGTCTATTTCCACGGTATTCTTGCTGGCTTTCTTGTGGATTAGTATATGGACAACTACAGGAGGCGCGCGCTGGTCTCCTGTGTGTGCTATCCTGGATTTTACCAGGCTGCGTGTTCTGGAAAGCTGAATGCTGCTTGTGGCTTCATTGTGTCTATCTCACGGGTGCTTATTGCGGTCTTCTTGAGCCAGTTACACGGTAGAAGGTGGAGGGGTCTACTCCTACTTGGCGTTTCCTGGGAGCTCACCTGTCGATGCTGCTGAGGCCATGCTTTCTTCGGGGACCTTGCTACTTTACATGGCTGTTGCTGTTCCCCTTCTGCCGTCTGCGTCCCACCAAAACCACAAATACTTGGGCACGCCCGGAAATTCAACTCCATGGGCTAGAAAGCTGCCGAGAGGCTGCTTAGTCTGTTGGTTCTGGCTGCTGGTTTCTTGCTTTGGTTTTGGCCTCCTTACTTTGGCCTGTCTTCTTGGTGTTGCCATTTAAGTGGGGTGTTGTATTTACGGTTGTTTTGTAGGGCCCTTACAACCTTGCACTCTCGCGAACATTGTCTAGTAACCCTAGGTACGAGGCGAGTGTTGGTCACCTTTGTATAGGTGTTGTGATAGCTATATATTTTCTTACCTTACCAAAAAAAAAACTCTGCTCCTATGTTGAGTGTACGAGTCATATAGAATTTTTTAACATATGCCATGAGTCGGAGGCCGTCCAAAACATCTGTGCACATAACAAGCATCATAAACAAAAAATCCCTTACGATGATGATTTTGAATCAAATGATTTGAAATTACCAAAGAGTTTGATTAAAAAAATTAATTGGAGTATACTCATCAAAGAGGGTACTCACAACCTCGCTTTTTGAATGGTTTTGTCTACATCATAGGAAAATTTCTAAAACGACTTCCAAATATCACTGCGAACTTTTTAAGCATTTCATTGGACTCTTCCCAGTTACTCTAATCCAATAGAATGTGTATACTGTAAATAGTCCGAAATTCTTGATATAAAGTCGAGTGATATTGGAGTGTTTTTAGAAATTTTTCCTAATGATGAGACAAAACCATTCAAAAAGCGAGGTTGTGAGTAGCCCTCTTGATGAGTATACTCCAATTAATTTTTTAATCAAACTCTTTGGGAATTTCAAATCATTTGATTCAAAATCATCATGTAAGGGATTTTTTTATGATGCTTGTTATGTTGCAAGATGTTTTGGACGGCCTCCTACATCACATGCATATGTTAAAAAATTCTATATGACTCTTAGACAATCAACATAGGAGCATAGTTTTTTTTTGGTAAGGTAAGAAATATATTAGCTAATCACAGCACCTATACAAAAGGGGACAAAAACAGACCTCGTACCAGGGTTACATAAGACAATGTTCGCGAGAGTGCAAGGGTGTAAGGGCCAATACAAAAACAAAACCGGAAAACAACAAAGCCCACATTAAGGGCAACACCAAAGAAGAACAGGCCAAAGTAAGGAGGCCAAAAAACCAAAGCAAGACCCAGCAGCCAAGAACAACAGACTAGCAGCTCTCGGCAGCTTCTAGCCCATGGAGTTGATTTCCGGGCTAGCCCAGTAGTGGGACCAGCAAGGCAGAAGGGGAACAGCAACAGCCCATGTTAAAGTAGCAAGGTCCCCGAAGAAAGCAAGGCCACAGCAGCATAGCAGGTAGCTCCCAGGAAAGCCAAGTAGGAGTAGACACCCTCCACCCTTCCTCACCGTGTAACTGAGCCTCAAGAAGACGCAAGAAGCACCCGTGAGATAGAACAATGAAGCCACAAGCAGCATTCAGCAGTTTCCAGAACACGCAGCCTGGTAATCCAGGATAGCACACACAAGGAGACACCAGCGCGCCTCCCTGTAGTAGCCATATACTAAGCCACAAGAAAGGAGCAAGAAGTATCCGTGAAATAGCCAAAGACGCCTGTTATAATGGCTAGGAACCCCCTCAGCTTGAGCATCAACATGCCCAAAAGTGAGGGAGACACGAACAACAGACTAAGGAGTCTAGACCAAGCAAGCAATGTCCTTGAAGAGGGACCCAAGCATTAGCCCCAGCAGCAGGTAGGGAGATCCCCGACGGCAGCAAGCAGCAAGCAATTAGCAAAAATATTGGTTGGCAGCTCCCAGCATCGCTGCACACGCCTGCTACGCGGTGTATTTCCATTCGGGCTAAGTGTCAAGCTTTGTCCTTCATCGCCTTAATCATGTGTTCTTCATAGACATCACTAAGAGAGGCCGATCCCAAAAAAAGGATATCATTTCTCTCCTTCCAAATAAGATGGCAAAGGTCGCAAAGGAGAAACGGGCTATTCTTTGATGGAAGGAATGCCCCCGAAGATCTTGGCATCCCATGCTAAGTTGTCATGCCATCCACGATTAGTCCACACTAGGTTATTCCTGGAAGCCCAGAATCAAACCAAATTTTCCAGTGACTAGACAACAACCAAAAAAAGTGTTCAACAGAGTCTGGCCGAAGGTGACATAACACCCAAGATCCTTCCTCGATTCTGCGGTAGTAGGTGAGCAGCAAGGTCTGGTGGGTAACCTATTAAATGAGATTATCCACAGCAGAAATGCATGTCTGGGGACAATATCCCAATCCCAAACAAAAGAGTGCCAAGGTACTGTGATCCCTAGGCCGAATGGAGTCCCAAAGCAGCAGCCACTGAGAATTTCCCGAATGATGATCGGTCCACCTCCAGCAATCAAGTTTTCCGGGGACCAGGCCAGGGAGAGATTCAAGCTGAGAGATGGACAAAGCAAAGACAAGATTGGGGATGAAAGAACATCCTGACAGAGGCATCTCGAGGGACTCCGGAGCAGTAAATTTCCCTATCCAAGAAAAGCTTGTAAAGCAGGCCGTTGATCGTGCCAATTATCAAACCAGGAAGGAGATAGATTCGCCATTGCCAATGTTCCAACAAAAACCGCATGTCTACATAAGGACGAGGTTTAAAATCTTCTTCCAAGCCCATGAACAGAATGTGGGTTCCGGGCAAACCCAAAAATTCTTGAGCTTCAAGAAGGTCGAGTGTGCCCACTTACACCAGAGAGATTCCTTGTCCGAGAAGAGAATCCAGATATGTTTCATCATGTCAGCTCTGTTGCAATCCTCTAGTTTCCTGAGGCCTAGATCCCTTCCTCTTTGGGGCGGGCCAAAGTCCACCCAAGGCACTTTAGCACCCCCAATACCAAGCAGGGCTTTTCCAAAGAAATTGGCGGAGGACACGCTCAAAGGATGAGAGGACCGCCTTCGGAAAGAGTGAACACACTTGCCCAGTATACTTGAATAGCATATAGAACCGACTTGATGAGTTGCAATCTGCCAGCAAAAGACAAGAAGTGGTGGCACCAAGATTGGGCCCGCTCGATAATGGAATGATAAGGGTTACACAATCAGCCTTAGTTAGTTTAGATGCAATCACAGGAATGCCCAAGTAGCAGAAGGGGAGAGTACCTTTAGCAAAGCCAAGTAGATCCAAAATATTGTCCCTAGTATTCGGTGAACCACCTGACATGAAGACTTCACTCTTTGTCAAGTTTGGCCTCAATCCAGACCATCCAGCAAACCTATCGATGGCCGACTTCAAAAGAGCAATAGTCGCAAGGTTAGCTTCAGAGAATAATAAGACATCATCCGCAAAGAACAGGTGTGATAACCGCGAAGCTTTACAACGCCAAAAGAATTTGAAGGATGAAAGCTTCGTTTGTGCCTCAAGAATGCCGGAAAAAATTTCTATCACGAGAGTAAACAAATAGGGGGACATCGGATCCCCTTAACGAATACCCCTACCACTAGGAAAGAATCCATGAAGTTCCCCATTAATAGCCACCGAGAACTTCGGGGAGCGGACACAAGACATGATAAGGCTTGTGAGGTGCGTCGGAAAGCCAAAAGCAATGAGAACCCATTCAAGAAAGTCCCAATCGATGGAGTCATATGCCTTGTGGAAGTTGACCTTAATGGCACATTTCGGCAAGTAAGGGTCATGGTGAAATCCACAAAATAATTCCCGAGACAATAGGATATTGTCACTAATATGACGCCCCTTATTGAATGCCGACTAGGGCGAACTGACAATCGAGCGAAGAACACTGGCCAATCTGTTAGTAATAATTTTAGTGATGCATTTATATATAGTGTTACAACATGCAATAGGCCTAAAGTCATTGAGGCTAGAGGCGTTTGGCACTTTGGGGACCAAGGTGAGGATAGTATTGTTGATTTCCTTCAACAGGCAACCAGAAGAAAAGAAGTCCTTGATAGCCAGAGAAACCAAGGGGCCAACAATATCCCAAGACTTCTGGAAAAACTCAGTAGAGAATCCATCCAGACCTGGAGCCTTTCCTTTCGGTAAAGATAAAACCGTTTGACGAATTTCACAATCCGAAACAAGTCGAGACAAAAATGCTATCTGATTCGAGTCAAGAGGCCGAGCAATGACTGACCTGAGGTCTTGCGCCGACAGCAATTCAACATAGGAGCATAGTTTATTCTTGAGAAATTGGAAAATTTTGTAATATATGAAATTGTCTAATCTCTACCTTTGTTGGTAAAATAAATTAGGATTGAGCTTATGCAGGTATCCTGGTTCCCCTAGATTCTAGAATTGCACCCAAAATTTTCTTTTAATCCATACCTCTTTTGTTTGTCCAAAAAGCAATATTAGGATATTCCCTTGATGATTCCATGACAAGGGATGATCAAATCTTTGATTTCTTACCTATCTTGTTCACATTTAGGATGACATTAGAAATCTTCCTGGCTGTCTCTGCCCTTAAGAGTCAAGTTTTAGGTTGTCTTTGTCCTTAAGAGTAATTTGCTTGGTCATCTCTATTCTTAAGAGTTAAGTTTTAGGCTATCTCTACCCTTAATAGATAATATTCCTTGCTGTCTCTATCCTTAAGAGTCAACTTTCTCTATGATGACCTACAATATGGCTCAAATTTAAAACATATTAATCCTTAGAATATTTTAATGGGAATCTTTTATTGAGTGACCTACAATACGAGTTAAATTAGAGTCATTTTAATCCTTATAATCCTTTCAATAGGAATCTTTTATGGGGTGACCTACCATATAAGTCAAATTTGAATCATTTTAATCCTCATAATCCTTTTATTATGAATCTTCTATAGGGACCTACCCATGGGTTAAATTTGAATCATTTTCATCATTAGAATTCTTTCATTATGAATCTTCTATTGGGTGACTTACCATACGGATCGAGTCTTAATAATTTTAATCCTTCGAATCATTTCATTAAGAATCTTCTACAAGGTGGCCTACCACACAAGTCAAATTTGAATCATTTTAATCATTGGAATCATTTTACTAGGAATCTTCTATGAGCTGATCTATCATTTGGGTCAAATCTTAATTTCGTTGGGGGTACTCTTATAACGAAACTTTAGGTTCTCATCCATTCTAATTAGATCAACGATATACATGCGACAAATATCTAAGCTTCAGATAAGTCTCTCATCCCTTCTTTCTCTCTTATCAAAAGGAGCAGAATACATATTGGACAAACGGTTGCACAAAAAGGTATGTGGGTTGAATGTCACGACTTTTTCAAGTTTTTCCTAATCGAGTCGATAAAATTTTTAATGTCACCTTGTCTTTGAAAGTGATCTTTTACAAGATCCCTCTTAAAAGAAAGCAAATGTTGACACCTGATTTTTTATTATTTTATTTTTTGAAAAATTCATAAAAAATCAATAAAAATTCATAAAATTAGAAAATCAACTTTCAAAGCTTGACCAAACCTAAGGAACCATTTTGGAACAAATTTTTTTTTTCATATTTTCGCATTTTTTAAAATTTTCGAAAAATAGGAAAATATTTGAAAAATCAAGAAAAATAGCATTTGACGCCAAAAAAATAAAAACAATAGCCAATATTTTTATTTTAATTCTCTTTTCATTTTGGCCAAATAAAATTTTGGAAAATTTATTGGGGATTATGGGTTCCTTCATTGAGCATAATCTTGAATTAACCTTAAAAATTATGTTTTAGCCCTTTATTTCCCCATTTTTACATTTTTGGAATCGTGACATCCTAATATATTACCAAAAAAAATATATTTCAATCCAAAATTTTAAAGAATTACTCAATTTTAGCTAAAAGGACTAAACTGCACAAATTTTTTGCAATTTAGTCCCTAGTTTTGATCAAAATGAAATTAAACTTTTTCCAGGGATTAAATTGAAAATCCAAGCTCATTACCCTCTAGTTTTCTATTGATCTGAAATGGTCATTTAGGGTTTGGATTTCTCAAGATGGGTCCTCAGGTCAAATAGAAATTTGGGGTTTTCATGCAATTCCTTGAATATTTTTCATAAAAATCACATTTTTGATAGAATTCATGCCCCCAAGCTCAATTTTGCGATTTAATTTGAGAAAATCTAAAAATTTTGGGATCAATTGGTAGATTTTTTATCGACAGGGTTTGTGGGCCGGATTGGATCCAACCCATAGACCGAACCAAACTATCTTCTTCCCCCATACCTGCATTTCGCGCGTGAGAGAGTACAAAAATGGCTGAGCTATTTTATGCCCCATTTTGAGAAGGCTTAAGCTCCAATCATCAAGCGGGAGTGTACCTGACGTCGACGTGCCTAATGGCATTTAACCCCTAGTATGCTACGTCATTTTAAGGCTTATACTTGTCGCACTTTCTTTTTAATTTATCAGAGTTATAATGACACATGCAGAAGAATAATGTGACATCTTGAGTTTCGATCCCTTTTCTAGAATTTAAATACAAAATGATTATTTCATGAAGGCACTATAAATGAATCTCACTCGGAGTTAACTACTCTGGGATGACTAACCAAAGGGGAAAGGCTAACTAGGAATATAAGCATGTTGACCAAATGGTCGATACGCGTGACTCCTAAAAGCCACCAGTTAGTTTGAAAATTTATTTAAAGCTGTTATCTTATGAATGAGGCCACGAATTGAGTTCCAGAATAGAACAATCGACCCTCAAGAGTGCTACATGGGATGAAATTAGATGTCGCCTCAAAAGGTGTGAATTGGCAACTTGGTATTAGAATGGCTAGAGAAAAGGGAAAAATTGAAAATTGTCATCTCTCCCTCGGCTTGTGCTAGAATCCATGGCTAGAGGGTGCTAGTAATTTTAGTGAGGCTAGAAAAAATTGTTTGGTGGTATTCCCAGTTATTTCCCGAACGCCATTTAATCAAATCAGCACCGATTGAGCCCCTGCCAATCTTGAAATTTCATGATTTTCGAGAAATGCCTCGTCGGTCATCTTTTTTACCAATTTGACCATTTAATCAAAATTATTAAGGCCCAATCCCCTATCAGTCCAAAAATTCACTAATAGTTCAAAAATCAGTCGATTCGTTTAGCTTTATGTCGTTTTCGATAAATAGTAACTTCAATAATTGAGTTTTGAAACTTTAAATATCTCTCTCTCTCCTCTCTATCTTTGACATAATTTTTCTCTCTCTAAACCCCCCCAAAACTAACCACCATTCTCGGATCCCTCTCTCTCGGCTCCAAGACTCTACCGCCAACTTTAACTAGCCATCGACGGCAATCCGACCATTGGATTTTCGTGATTTTCGGATATGTTGTAGTCCTATACGAGTTGAGTTTACAGAATTTTAAATCACTTCGATCCGAGGTCGTTTGACATTTCAAAGCTGCTTTGCCGTTTCAGTCGACGAGCTAGTTTTATGGTACCCGATATATGTTAACCCCAGCGACCCCTAGATCACATTTTCATGTGAAAATATTGATTTCTAGCTCGTGAACCACCTCGTCCATCCCTTGATCAGCCTTGGTTTGGACTAAATCCAACGAAATCCGTTGTACTTTGTCGGTCGCCGCCGTGCGCCACCGCTTTCGTTGCTTCCTCAACTTTGTTTCAACCTCAATTAAGTGAGTTAAACCTCTATTTTTCAATTAGAATATTGTACATGCCATGGACTAGCTCTAGGGCACGATTCGAAGTAAATTGGTTTAGGAAAAATCGTCGAAATCAGCGTTAATTGAGCAAATGAATTCTGTGGAGGCTAAGATATGCTGTGGATTTGAGATATGTTGCTGTCGTGTTGAAATAATTGCTGTTTGTGGTGATTGGAGTAGGTCTCGTGAGGTTCGGGTACAAAAAAAATGGATTTTTAGGATATTTAGAGCAAAAACGTGCTAAATAGTATTTTGAAATCACTGTTCAAGAACCTCTAAACACTGTTCACATGCTGTCCAATTTAAATTTCGATTTGAAAATAACAAGTTTTGTGGGTCCCGTGTGGTTTGAATACCGAAAAATATATTTTAGAGCATTTTATACAAAACCGGACTCGAGCAATATTTATATTACTATTTCAAATATTTGGGGCTCATGTTCGTATTCAAAATAATATTTGAGGATTATTCACGTATGCTTGGAAATAATTATTTGGTCATTTTGGGTCCCACGTGAGAAATTTGGCATTTTTAATAAAATTAGGCACATGAAAGAGATTGATTGGCTTGACCATTGTGTCGGCCATGCAAATTGAAATGTTTGGGCACGTGTTTTGAGTTGTGGCCTAATGCTCTTGGCTAAGGTTTTTGCCCAATAATTATGGTTTGAGAATGACAAGTCTTATGGGTCTACGTGTGTTGGTTTGATGACTTCAGTCTTTAATTTGGACCTTTTTAATAAAAATGTGATAATTTGAGTTCGTAAAATGTGTTGATTAGCTTTGCCATTTGGTCAGATATGTGGATTGAATATTTGACTCGTATTTGAAATGTGGCCTGACGTACTTGGTCGCATGTGAAAGTGTGTGAATTGCATATCATTGTGAATTGGCGTAATACGTAGCTATGAAGGATAGCCCTAAGGTGCCTATATGATGTAGGAAATTAGAGAGATAAGTGTGCTGACTTGAGATGCCTATATGACACGGGTCGAGGATGGCCTTAAGGTGCCTATACGACATAGGAAATTAGAGAGATAAATGTGCCCACCTGAGGTGCCTATATGACACGGGCCGACACAGAGTGCGCCTTGATGCATTTGACGCGGGGTAGCTAAAGCGATAAGGTGCCAACCTGAGGCGTCCCATATGCAGGTTAAGGCACAGACCTGATGCATACGATACGGGAATTGGACCTAATGCGCCTATATGATGCGAGTCAAATTAGCTATTAAGCTAAGGCTCAAGATTGAGCGTGCATACATATGTATTTGCATTAATTGTCCTGGATTGGATTCGTTTGTTTTATAACTTGGCCATTTGTGGCGAGCCATTGATTGGCTATTTTGTGAGATATTCTGGTTTTATGGTCTTGGATTAAACCTGAGCTATTTTTTTTAAAATGGTCATTTATGGTGAGTTTTCCGTTGGGCGTTACCCTTGATCTTTCTTAGCCCTGTGATTTAAAATTTGACTTTATGGTTTGAGTGCTTGCATGAGGTGTGGAGTTGGGTCTGAGGGTGATTGGTATTTTGAAAAGAGATTTAGAGGTTAGCTTGCTGAGATTTGTTCTCATAGGTGATTACCCTTATTTTTCAGACCCTCATCCCTAGCAATGAATGTAATACAGGTAAGACAAGGGATCTCGAAGGAAATTGATCTAAAGACTCAGTCTTTCCCGGACTAGATGGTGGGACAGATGATGATGAGTTGGGTTGAGACAAAGTCCCTTAAAAGAAATTTGTATGGTTTGCTTGCCATTGGAATTGAGAAACTTGCCAACCTAGAGCCCTTTGTTCTAAAGGTTGAGCAATGGGTTGTCATGAGGTGATAAAAGTTTTGAACTGTGTCTATGACGTCATCTTAATAGTTGTATAAAAAGGGCATGTAATATAAAGTGTGGTTTGGTGAATTGATTGGTCTATCTCTCTCTCTCTCTCTACCCTTTCTCTATGTATGAAATTGAAAGAGCTCGTTTCCGTTGCCTAAGGAACTCTGAGGTTGTTTGGTTACGATGAGTTTCCTGGGCCGTCGTAGTTGTTAACCAAGCGATCGTACAGGTATGACAGGGATGGCGCGTGGCTCAGGGGTTCGGATGTGACATTCCTGTCTGAAGTGGTATCAGAGTAAGGTCAGCTCGATCCAATGAGGATTTGAGACTTGGAGTGATAAGGACGATGGATAATGGAATAGATGGACAGAGAGATTATGAGCTTTGATTTGGTTAAAAAAATGCTTTTGCATGATATTGTTTGGCGCAAGTGGTTGTTAAGTGAAATGATTGTGCTAGTGAGCCGGTGTTACTATTGATATATAGCTATTTGATATGCTTCTTGGATAGTAAACTTGCGCATTGGATTGAGTCTAGTTCCTTGGTAGAATTATAGCAGGTATTGTGAGAAAGCTTTAGAAGCATAAGTGGTGGAGGTGGAAGCGGAAGAGATATTGAAGTGCATAATCTACAAGCTAGAGCCGCTGAGGGCTCGAGAATTGCCCAAGCCGCTGAAGGTGAAAGGGCTGCAGGAATCCTCAAATGGAAGGGGTTATAAGAGCCTTAGAGGAAATTGAGAATCTGATGGGCAGACAAGCTCAATGAAGAGCTACCGAGCTTGCCCAGGCCGCTAAGGCAGCAGTGGCTGCAATGTATGTGAATGTGGGAGGTGTAAATTGAGCTCGACAGATGCATCAGGTAGTTGAGCAGTTTCTGAAGCTAAAGCTGCCAAAGATCAATGGAGGTGGAGGACTTGAGGTGGCATTCCAATGGATTAAGGTTAAAAAAAAAAAAGGAGTTTTTGCCTTATTGGATGTATAGAGGAAGAGAAAGTTACAATGGCGGTGTACCAACTGCGGAGTACAGCCAGTGATTGGTGGAAGGCTACTTAAGAGAGAGTGTTCCCTGAAGGAGTAGTACATAATTGGATAGCCTTTTATAAGACGTTCAATGGGAAATATTTCTCAGAGGCTACCCAAGAACGGAAAATAAAAGAGTTCTTGCGACTTCGGCAAGGTCAGATGACCGTGGATCAGTACGAAGCTGAGTTCGCGAGGTTGTCGAAGTTTGCCCAAAGGATGATAGAAAATCCCTGAGATAAGGCTAAGAGGTTCCGTGATGGGCTGAAGCCGGAACTCCGTAGTCAGTTGATCCCGATCGATTTAAGGGATTATGGAACAAATTATAAGAGGGCACAAGAGGTTGAAAGGGACATGATAGAAAGGGCTGCCACATCTGGATCGCGGTTCGTGCCAGCAGAGATAGTCGAAACTTGGGAAAAGACCAGTCGTGGACAATTGAAGGTTCGCCCCTCCTATTCAAAGGACTATAAGAAAGCCGACACCTTTTGGTGGTGCAATGTGTCGAGATTGTGGACGTAAGCATGGAAACAACTCTTGTCCAAGTAGGACAGAAGTCTGTTTTGGGTGTGGTCAGTAGGGCCATCAAGTCAAGGATTGTCCACAACAACAAATAATAAGGCAGGTACCGTCGCAGTAAGGAGGTAACCATAGGGATTAACCCTTGTGTTTTATGTGCGGTTGAGGGATAGTACAATTTGGAGATATGGCATTTTGATTTTGAGATGATTAAGGGTAGTTGAAGTGTAAAGAGAATCTATTGATGGACATGACCAGTGAAGACGATATTGTAACGAGACGACTGATGCCTGTGGATTAAATAAGTTTCAACTTATGCTATACTTTGATGGTCTTAGTTATCGAACCCTTATTGACGACCGAAGAGATGATATAATTGGGATCTGGAAGGAGGCTAATGAGAACCAGGAAACCTTAGATATGATTTGGACCAACAATTATGCTTGAAGTTTGGTGATTTACTCATAAACAAAGGGCTGGTTGAATTGCATGGTTATGATTTTAGATTGTCAATGCTTAACTCGATGACATAGTGTAACGACCGACAAGTAGGTTGGCTGACAAACTCGAAGGTAAAGATTAAGATTTGAATCGTTGGAGCTTGGTGGTTAACTTGTTTAGAGCAATTATGAGTACGAAATCTATAATACTCAATCCTTGTGAATTATAGGTCCAAATTGGTGTGGTATTTTGATGGTTTAAGTTATTGATTTTTATTAATAGCCCTAACTAACGGGGAGAGGTCCACAACAAGGGGGAAATTTGGAACATTCGAATATAAAACATGTTGGGTCTTTCTCAGCGATGACCTTGACCCAAATAATGACCAGAAGTGAAGATCAGAGATTGAGCGTCGGCAATTGATCTTCAAGTAGTGATGATCGTTTGTGAGACTAGAAAGTTTAAATTGATAAGAATTAATGCGAAAATGAGTGGTGTATAAAGGGTAATAAGGACAACTTATCAATGGACATCTATGGCTAATATATCTGTTAAGGAACCAAGGACGGTGGATATCATAATGTTAGGTACTTTTCGATGTCCTCTTGCAAGGATTGTCAGAGGATTGGTAGTAACTTAGACTATCGATGAGACGAGGGGTTGTCGATCATGCGTAAGTATGATGATCTTTCTGTCTCGAGAATATTGTATAGCGATTAATAGTGGAATCGTGTGATGGGTAAGATTGAGCCAACCTAATGATAGGTTTGAATAGTGAATCATGATGGTCACCTATGGTACTTAGACGCTTAACTAAGAAAGGGGAAAATTGATATTGTGAAGGCATGTGAAATAGGTGATTTGTAAGAAGGCAAGCGACAATTGTAGGGTACTAAGCATGGATAAAACTTGAGCTCGGTGGTTAAGATACTGACATTGGATGAAGGCCCTAACTTAATATAATGATTGTGATCTCGATGCGAGTGACGACCAAGGAAGAGTACTTTATGCCAATTTTAAGTATCTAACATTTGAGATACCGGTCACTTATGGTGCTTGAGCATTCAGGTTAAGTCATGAGCGTGATATAGGGCAATCATAGACGGGATACCAGAAATTGGGAGCTATGACATGTGAATTAGATGTCGTGAATTGACAAATGAATTGGGCACGTCCTTGGTGATAATAGACGGACTTCCTGAAGAAATGAGATGAGTATTTTGTTTCTAAGTGACGCTTTATGGATTTGTGAGTGTGGAAAGTAAGTTTAGAGTATCCGTAGTTTATTTGAGAGGGTAAAAAATAATGTCATAGCCAGATAAATCCGCGAGTATTACGATTAATGATGACCTGTGTTAAAGGATAAGGCTGCAGGATGTGAAGACTCCCGAGGAATGAATACCTAAGTAACGTAGCGAAGAGCAGGGAAGAGAATGTGAATTGAAATGAAGGACGACATGTTGAGAGCTTGTACAATAGATTTTAAGGGAGGATGGAAAAGGAAGTTTCATTTAGTGGAGTAACATATGATACTAGTTACCAACAGAGGATTAAAATGGCATCGTTCGAGACATTGAATAGCTAATAGAATTTCCATACGTTAGAATGAGGTTGGTTAAAGAAGTATAGCGGACTTAGAATAGGTTCAATATTTGGTTAATGCAATCAAGATGATCCGAGAAAGATTAAGGACTGGTCAAAGTCGCCAAGGGAGTTAAGTCGCCAAGGGAGTTATGTGGATAGATGGCACAGATCTTAGGAATTTCAAGTAGGAAATTATGTTTCCCCTCGAGGTATCGTCGACACGAGGCTTGTCCCAATTTGGAAAGAAAGGGAGGCCAAGCCCAAGATTTGTAGCGTTATCCTTCTGCCCATGGTTAAGGAAATGCAAACTGGGCCCTTAGCATATACTCGATCATGGGATCACTAAAGTAGATGATTGAGTCTCACACGTGGAAAAACTAGTAAGGATAGAGGACCGGAGGGAACAGGTTTTGAGGAACAAAATAATCTAACTGATCGAAGTGGTTTGGAAGCACCATGGAGCAAAGGGCACCATGTGGGAAAATGAAGATGATATGAGGCGCAAGTTCTCCAACTCATTTGAGTAGGTTGTTGTTTGGGTGCGTTGTAAATTTCGAGGACGAAATTTCTATAAGGTGGAAGAATTGTGACATCTCGAGTTTCGATCCCTTTTTTCGGAATCTAAATACAGAATGGTTATTTCATGGAGAAGCTATAAATGAATCTCACTCGGAGCTGGCCACTCTGAGATGACTAATCAAAAGGGAAAGGATAGCTAGAAATATAAGTACGTAGACCAAATGGTCGATACGTGTGACTCTTAAAAACCACTCGTTAGTTTGAGAATTTATTTAAAGTTCTCGTCTTATGAATAAGGCCGTGAATTGAGTTTCGAAATAGGACAATCGACTCTTAAGAGTGTTACAAGAGATGAAATTGGATGTCACCTCAAAATGTGTGAATTGGTAGCTTGGCATTAGAATGCCTAGAGAAAATGGCAAAATTGAAAATTGCCATCTCGCCCTTGGCTTATGCTAGAATCTATGGCTAGAGGGTGTTAATAATTTTAGCGAGGCTAGAAAAAATTGTTCGGTGGTATTTCAAGTTATTTTCCGATCGCGGTTGAACCAAATCAGCACCGATTGAGCCCCTATCGGTCCTGAAATTTCACGATTTTCTAGAAATGTCTCGTCGGTGATCTTTTTGACCAATTTGACGATTTGACCGAAATTATTGAGGTCCAATCCTCTATCAATCCAAAAATTCACTGATAGTTCAAAAATTAGTCGATTCGTTCAGCTTTATGTCGTTTTCGATGAATAGTAACTTCAATAATTGAGTTTTGAAATCATAAATATCTAAGACTAGTTTTTTTCTCTCTCTCTCCTCTATCTTTAACTAGATTTTTCTCTCTCTAAAGCCCCCTGAAACTGGCCACCATTCTCGGATCTCTCTCTCTCAGCTCCAGGATTCTGCTGCCAACTTTAACTGGCCGTCAATAAAAATTCGACAGTTGTGATTTCATGATTTTTGTATATCTCGTAATCCTATCCGAGATGAGTTCACAGAATTTTGAATCACTTCGATCTGAAGTCGTTTGACCTTTCAAATTTGCTTTGCTGTTTCATTCGACAAACCAGTTTTATGTTATCCGAATTTGACATATAGCTCATGTTGATATATGTTCTAAAGCTCATTTTCATGTGAAAATATTAATTTCTAGCTCGTGAACCACCCCGTTCAGCCCTTCATCAGTCCCAGTTTGGATTAAATCCATCGAAATCCGTCGTACTTTGTCGGTCGCCGCCGTGCACCACCGCTTTCGTCGCTTCCTCAACTTCGTGTCAGCCTCGATTAGGTGCATTAAACCTTTATTTCTCAATTAGAATATTGTACATGCCATGGACTAGCTCTAGGGCCCGATTCGAGGTAAAATGGTTTAGAAAAAATCACCGAAATCGGTGTTAATTGAGCAAATGAATTCTGTGGAGGCTGAGATATGTTGTGGATTTGAGATATGTTGTTGCCGTGTTGAAATAATGGCTGTTTGTGGTGATTGGAGTGGGTTTCGTAAGGTTCGGGTACTCGAAAAAAAAAAGGATTTTTGGGATATTTAGAGTAAAAACGGGCCAAATAGTATTTTGAAATCACTATTCACGAACCTCTGAACACTGTTTACATGCTGCCCAATTTAATTTTGATTTGAAAATAACAAGTTTTGTGGGTCCCGTGTAGTTCAAATACCAAAAAATATATTTTGGAGCATTTTATGCAAAATCGGGCCCGAGCAATACTTTATATTACTATTTCAAATATTTGGGGCCCGTGTTCATATTAAAAATAATATTTGAGGATTATTCTTGTATGCTTGGAAATAATTATTTGGTCATTTTGGGTCTCACATGATAAATTGGGCATTTTTAATAAAATTAGGCATATGAAAGAGATTGATTGGCTTGACCATTGTGTCGTCCATGCAAATTGAAATGCTTGGCCACGTGTTTTGAGTTGTGGCCTAACGTACTTGGCCAAGGTTTTTGCCCAATAATTATGGTTTGAGAATGACAAGTCTTGTGGGTCCACGTGTGTTAATTTGATGACTTCGGTCTTTAATGTGAACCTTTTTCATAAAAATGCGACAATTTAGGTTCGTAAAATAAGTTGATTGGCTTGGCCACTTGGTCGGATATGTGGATTGAATATTTGACTTGTATTTGAAATGTGGCCTAACGTATTAGGCCAATGATTTCTGTCGAAATGAATTTAAAGAATTTTATTAGCCTAAAGGGTTAGAGCGATGGATTTCGCGTGTGAAAGTGTATGAATTGTATATCATTGTGAATTGGCTTAATACCTAGACATGGAGAATGGCCCTGATGTGCCTATATGACACGGAAAATTGGAGAAATAAGTATACTGACCTAAGGTATCTATATGACACGTCGAGAATGGCCCTGAGGTGCCTATAAGACACGAGGAATTGGAGAGATAAGTGTGCCGACCTGAGGTGCATATATGACACGGGTCGAGGCACAGTGCGCCCTAATACGTTTGACGCGAGGTAGCTGGAGCGATAAGGTGCCAACCTGAGGCATCCCATACACGGGTTGAGACATGGACCTGATGCGTACGATACGGGGGTCGGACATGATGTGCCTATATAACGTGGGTCAAATTGGCTATTAAGCCGAGGCTCAAGATTGAGCGTGCATGCATATGTATTTACATTGATTGTCCTGGATTGGACTCGTTTGTTTTATAACTTGGCAATTTGTGGCGAGCCATTGATTGGCTGGTTTATGTGATATTGTGGTTTTATGGTCTTGGATTAAACCTGAGTTGTTTTTTTTTAAATGGTCATTTATGGCGAGTTTTCTTTTGGGCGTTGCCCTTGATCTTTCTTAGCCCTGCGATTTAAAATTTGACTTTGTGGTTTAAGTGCTTGGATAAGGCGTGGAGTTGGGTCGAAGGTGTTTGGTATTTTGAGAAGGGATTTAGAGACTCAGTCTTTCCTTAGATCAGATGGTGGGACAGATGATAATAAGTAGGGTTAATGCAGAAGCCCCTTAAAGGAAATTCATATGATTTGCTCGCCATTGGAGTTGAGAAACTTGCCGACCTATTTACGTGAATAAATAATATTTATGCATAAGCCCCTTAAACTCACATTATTGATTATGTTAATAAATAATATTTATGTGAATAAAATCACATAATATATGATTAAATTTTAATCATAATCCTGAATTATTATCAAATTACATATAAATTTTTTTATAAACTAAGTTTTAATATGTTGATAACGCATTATCGCGACCTTCTCCAGATGAGTCTTCAGTTGGTTAAAGGGATTGGTAGGTGGTTGCAGATAACCCTCTTGCAAAAGTAACATTTACGCTTCGAACGGTTCTCCCTGGCGACCGCAAATTGGTTTCTCAGTATGATTTAAGATAGACTAAAATTCGCCACTAATATATTCTAGGCCTTTTATGAACCGTGTAAGACACAAGAATCCGCGCTATTTCTGCGAACGGGAGATTTTTGGGTTCAAAGGACTTTAGTAATGCGAGTTTTACATAGAGATGTCAATATGGGTTGTCAACCAACTTTTTAACTCACTTTTTTACACTTGGATCATATAGTAATTCACTAAACTTTAAAAATGGGTCAAATATGAATCTAAGATTATAAAACCTATTCAAATATGATTTTTAATGGGTTTTCGCTTAATCCATTTTTGACCCTATAGCTTTTCAAGCTGCTCCCAACCTTGGGCCGCCGCCGCCACCACTCGGCCGCCACCATCCACCATCTCCGCCCGCCCCACTGCCACTTGCCTACTACTGCTGCCCACCCCTACCGCGCCCACCACCCACCCCCGCCACCGTCGCCTGCCACCCCAAAGCTGCTATTAGTTATCCGCTAACTACTGCCACCACCGCCTACCGACAACTGCCCACCGCCATCGCTCGCCGCCCGCCCATTTCTACCACCCACCGACCACCCCGAAGATGGATACGAAAACTTTTATGACTGAGGAAATGAAGTTAACCCTTTTAATTCCGAACGCGATAAACTGGATTTCATCTCGGCTGGGTTGCCATCTCGCAACGGGTACTTTCCTTTTCCGCATGCGCTTCGTAGGCAAGTTTTTTGGTTCTCATGGCAGTTGTAGGTGGGATGATTGTCGGTCTGTTTCCCTTTACTTCTTCACTTCGTCAGTGAGTCGAGTTTGTTGTGGCAACATCTTGTGCTGTTCTTTTCCCCTCTCCGTTTTATGGACTGTAGGAGAAAGTGTTCGTTTGCATTGGATGAAGATTTTGCTGAACCGGGTTCTTTATTCAAACGGGGGAGATGTAAAAGTTTGAATTTCCACTCGGTGTTTTTGGGG
>JAGVVM010009930.1:0-11606 GCA_019149425.1 Psidium friedrichsthalianum | reverse complement strand
TCACTAGCCAAAATGAAAAGAAAATAAAAAAGAAAAAATTAAAAAAAAAATATAAAATTAGTAAAAGAAGTCCACACCAGAAACGTTTGTGGTTTTGGTAAAATTTGGATCGATGATTGAATTGATAACAACATGAAAATATTTAAGACTAAATTGGTCATATTAAAAGATTTAAAATTGAATTGGCATTAACGCAAAAAGTTTATGACTCTTTTTGTGCTTTTCCCGCTCACTATGTATTACCGTCCCTGAATTTTTAATTTATTCAATTCGGTCATTAATTTTTTGTGCATGTCAATTTAGACCACATAATTTATGAAAATACTCAATGTCATCTTTTCATTAATTCATGTTAATGGAAGATGTTGATTGGGCTTCCAATCCTAGAACTTTTAGCAATGGACAACAAAAAAATTAGATAAGATATTCAACTCAAATCAATATATAACAAATCCACGTCATAAAAAAAACATTCCACCTTCATACTGTATTTGATGAATTTCGGTGAACAATCGATCTAACCAACACATTCTCTTTCAATCGAGTAGAACCCAAATTCTGAACACCCCACCCCCCCAAAAAAAAAAGTACCACCCAAATTCAAGCCCAAGCCACCTAAAGTAGAAAAATCACTAAGAATTTTGACTACCTACCCCCGAATTTTTGAAACTTTTCCTTTTCTCATATTTAGGAAAAATTTCAAAAAAGAGCCCCAAGCTCTCATTTTCTCAAAAAAGGGTTTGATCTTATCGGCCAACCAAAATTTTAACCGCTTAAAGGTATTTTCGTCAAAATACAACTTTAACCTGATTTTTATTAAATTAAATGAAAAAAAAAAACACAAAGCGAGAGGGTTGCCCTCCTGCTTATGGTCATTGCCACAAACATTGGCACCTCGGTGAGGGTCGACAACCCGTGACCAGAGGCGAGGGGCTGCTAGCTGTCGCTAGAGCAGGGAGAGAGCCACGACACTCGGTCGGACCAAGGCAATTGTCGCCAACTAGGACCTGACCCTTCCCTAGATATGGGAGAGGGTCGGGCAAGGGTGCCAACCTTGCCGGCCTTTGCTACCACCCGCCAGCGTTGGGGCGGCGACCCTCCCGCCTATGTTTCTTTATTTTTTTGGCCAATTTAGTTTTTAAAATTTTTTGAAAAATTGAGAGAAGGAAAAATCAAAAATCAAAAAAATTAAAAAACGAAATGATCGAAATGCCCCTGCTAACTAGTGAATTAACTCTTTTTTTATTAGACTGATAAGGTCACTTTGGGCCATTATTGAAAAATATCCACTTTTGGCCCTTATTTGAAATAATAAAGGCATTTCAGACCCTTATTTGAGAAAATAAAGTACTTCAGGCCCTTTTTTGAAATTTTTTTTCATATTTATAAAAGTCATGCATTTTTTTGTGAAGAATGACAAGATATTATTTTCCAAATGAGTCTTTTTCTTTTTCGGCTCGAAACTTCCAAATAAGAAATCAGAATCCCACTTAAAACTCTCGAGTCACGACCAAAATTAAACGGACCAATCGAAAATGAAAAAAAAAAAAAAGGCACACGATCTCTAACCGCCACATTTCGGAAGAACAGTGATCGCGATGCCAAGAGTATTTTCCCGTAATGATAATGTCCCGAAAACCGCCACGCGTGGCAAGATCGTAAATACCGGGAACAGAGAAGGCGGTCGACGAGGCTGAGTTCCGTAGGTGAAAAGACACGTTTGCCACTGGTACTGTGCCGAGTCTTCGGCCCGGGCCAAGGGCATTTCCGGTACTTTTTTGGGCGAGCGCGGCTTCAGGCATCTAAGCTCGGGTGCACCCCCTCATATCACCTTCCGAAACAAATAAATAATTCGGCCCAGCACTAATCAATTTTTCGTAATTATTATTTTTTTGTAATTTTACTCGCGCTTTTCTGCAGAGAAATTCCAATGCAATTCTCATATCCCTCCAACGATCATTTCTCCGTCATCCTCTCTATCCCTGAGTCACTTGTTGTGCAGCTTGGATTCTCATACATGTCGATGAAGGAGAGATTCGCTTGTCTTGATGCTTGAATGCGAGCTCGCATTTCATGTCCGACTTCGCAAATTCTCGGAGCGGGTCGGTGTTTGAGTGCGTTCTGATTCGGGTAAGCAAGAATCTTGTCCGGTAGCAGTATCGCAGCTTCAGTTTCGGGCAGTTTCGTTTTTTTTTTTTTTTGGGCTGTTTCATTTGATTATGTTATGCGTCAGATCTTGGGTTTGTCTCATGCTTTACGGAGCTTTTAATGCCTGTGAACTTGGGTGGAGTAGTTATTGTGGATGGGAAGTCTATTGGTTCTCGCAGAAATCGACTGATAGAATGGCGTGAATTTGGCCTCTGACTAGGGCTGCAGCATCTTTAGTCCATGGTGGTTTTGTGCATTTCATGATTGCTTTGGTGTCTTCTTCTGGTGTTGGCGTTTCTGAGCGAGGAATTTCATGTGATTGGATGGATGTTGTTGGAAAATCTAGTACAGCTTATGCGATTTCCGTTGAGCTTGTAGTTTTTTGTTGTTTCAGTTGTTGTCCTTTTTTTTTTCGTGGCAGCCACTGCTCGGTACCATCTCCCGTTGGCTTGCTTTATTTCCACTTGCTGAATGTTTGTAAAGGAGAAATAGTGGAATTCCTGTTAGTGATTAGGTTCAACTTAGTGTCATTGTTTTGTAGTTTAATAAATGTATTTCCTTTGATGAAACTGGAGAAAAGTTGACACGTAAAGGACAGGATGACTGCTGTTTTCAGGCTCTACAATGGTCTGATTGATAGAAGCATTCCTTTTAAAGAGTGGAGCCACTCTGTCAGTAACGTGAACGCCATTTTCAGTCATTTGCCAAAATATCATTTTCTCTGCTATTGATATAAAATAGGCTGCTTCATCTGGATGTCTGCTCCCTATTTCGAGGGATGAATCCAAGATCGCATAAATCATATTAACATTTTCTTTTGGAATCCAAAGAAATGTTATTTCCTATATTCTTGAAGATTGATGTTGTAGTTTGCTCTGGGGGAACAATTAGATGGAGCATTGGAGTATTAAACACATTTCGGGTTTCATAAATTCCTCTTCATATCAACAACAGAAATGACCTGTCAACAATGAGCATTATTCAAATTACCAGTCTAGGGATACTTCTCTATTCATCAATAGTGACATCTGGATTTTCAATGCCGTATGGATAGTACATCCATTCCTTTGAGTAGGAACGTTCACAAAAGCTTTATCTATCATAACTTTACTCATCGGAGTGGAGATGAACTGGACTTCAATACTTTCTTTGTCCAATATTTTGGGGTTTTTATGGCGTCCTTGTATATTTCCTATGATGGATAGAAATCTTTTAAAGAAATAAACTTTTCGGCATGAGTTGCCTCTTTACCTAACTATTTTGATAAATTTATGGAGTTTAGTCATGCATCTAGTTTTGATCCTTTGAAATTCTTTTATATGCTGATGCATTGGATATTGGGGGTTTGCTTTGCTAGTGGATTGATATGGGGTGGGTTAAGCACAGTAGAGACGTTTTCTATTTTTCAGAATTTAGAAGGAAAGAATCCAGTGATTTTATCAAGAAATTGGATTGCTTGTCAATGGGGCCCTCATATTAACATTTATCAAAGCAGCTAGCTATGCTATACCAGTGACGCTTTTTTTTAATTGACCTACTTCGTGCCATGAGTTGAATTAGATTGAAATTGCTTTGATTTTAGTTATGATGATCCTCCCCATTTGACATGGAATTAAATTGATTATTTAATATACCAGAACTGCATGTTGCTTTAGGAAACAATTCATTGATCGAACAAAATAAGGCAAATTACACCACAAGTCCTAAGCCTTTTGTATGAAGTGTAATCAGGTAAGTGCAATTGAGTCCGAAACCTTTCAATTGGTTCAATTATGTCATAAACCTTTTCAGAAATATGGAATTAAGTGCTGGAAATTGCAATTGAAGGATGCCAAGTGGGTGATTATTGAGTACCGAGGTGGCAATTGTAGGCATTGTTCATTACGGAGCATTGCCCTTGGAGCACCCAATAAAAATCACATGCAGAGTGTTGGGGTGGGGGTTGGTCTGAATAGAGCATGGATCAAATGTTATCCTCATTCATTTAAAATGAACACCTGCCATTGATAGAATGTTCTAACATTTATCTAAGTTGTTACAATCCTGTTAATGCATTTTCTTATGGTAAATATTGAACGGTCATTTATGTTTGCATACTTTTATCACATGGTTTGGTTAGTTAGATCAGAAGCATTCTCATTGAATCGTTAGATTATTTAAATTGTCGAAAATTATATTCCTACATAATTTAACATAAAACATTATTAGAATATTGGTAGGTCTATGGGTAGTACGAGCTGGAACATGCAATTTCACCCAAATACACATTGTTGGGAGCTTCAAGAAGCAGAGAAAATGCAAAGCCTTTAAAAATAGTGAAAGTGCAACTTTACTTTGAGGATAGATGCTTCTTCGAGCGAAACTTTTGGTAAAACATCAGTAGCGTGTAGTCTTTTTGGGACTTCATTCACATGATCTCCTGTCATAGGTGTTTGGCCTGTGGAAACGGGTTTCCTGGTGGGCAGGTGGGGGCATGTGAAATAGAAACAGGATCCAAACCTAAGGAGAGCAAAAAGAGAGAACTTTTTTACTGATCATGAGCTGGCACCCCTCGGTGCCACTTGCAAATACAGGCTAAAGAACTAAATGATAAAATAATGAAAAAGATACAAACATACTAACTACCAGAAGAAAATACAGTAATAAAAAAACGAATGAGCTAGTCTCTGTACTAATGACTGTCCTGTTTCCTAAAAGCCATGTCCATGAAACACATGTAACAGGAAAGTTCTCTCTCTTCTTTCCTTTTATGCCTAACTCATTGGTTTACTTGGCTCAGATGTGAAGGTTTGTTCAAAATGCATTTATTCCTTACTTGAATTAAACCCCTTCTCTTGTGGCTCAATCCCCATAAGATCGTTTGCTGGCCGTGTTAAGTGAATGAAGTCCTTTTACCGTATTTGTTCAGGAAAGCCGGCATAAGGAACTTCATCACATTCAAAATGTTTTTGGCTCTCTGTTGGAGACAGGGATTTTGTCTTTACTGCTTTCCTGCTGTATCATAATGGCAGCCCAACCTTGAATTTGTTCAGGGTTTTGCAACTGATTTAAGGCCGATAATTAGCCTTGCCATCATAGCTGGATGACACTTGAGCTTTGTCAATGGCACCTAACTCCACTCAATTTCATTGTTTTTAAAATTGTGAAACTGCTTATGAGTATGGTTGATATGTAGATTTATTAAAGAACGCTGGTTCATTTTTGTACTTGATCTTAAGGAATATGCTTGACATATGACGATCTGTATCTCAATTTAAGTTGTAGAGGAAAAGCGGTTGTCTAAATATGGTATAACAGTGTTCAAGAGTTCCATTTTTATGATTTTCTTTTATACATATTATTCTTTTTGTGGCTTCTCTTTTAATGCCCATATTTTATTTCTCTAGAGCTTGAGGTGGTGGATGAAGACATTGTTTATTATTAAACGCTATAATATCCGGTACTCAAAGTGCTAAAACGGCACTGCCATCCAAGCATGCTGTTATCCTGTTCTCTGAGGGTCTTTCTTCTAAAAATTTTGGAGTGGGTATGGTCATCACATCTTTCCCAGGACATTAGCAACAAAGAAGATGCTTTTCACAATTGATGTCTGGATAACATAAGAAAGAACAATATAGATACATGGTTGTAGCTTCATGTTTCTGCTGCTTGGGCTAGCAGTTTTAGTTTTGAATCAAGGTTCAACATAATGGTTTTAGGTTTTTTATCGATGGCATATTCGGATCCTCATTCCTTCAGAAGAATTGCATTGAGAAGTTGATATTCTTGTTAATGGCCATCTTTTCTAGATGCTTTCTTAATTACTGGACTGGTGAATGAGTGCTTGTTTGATTGCTTCAGCCTCTAGTAGATGATGGATTTCCCGAAGTGTGCTTCTTCTGGTGGAGCACGTTCTTCTAGCATGGGACCTTTGATTTTCTCTAATAAGGTGCATGAACTGGTTGAAATCGGAAGGCCGGCGAGAGCTTCTGGTCATGCTGTTGAGACTGACGTTGATGTAGACCTCAGCGAAATATACTTCTTGATCTTGCATTTTCTGTCAATTGGCCCATGCCAGAGGACCTTTGGCCAACTCTGGAATGAACTTTTGGAGCATCAGCTACTTCCTAGAAGGTATCATGCTTGGGCTTCTAGGAGTGGAATAAGAAGTGGGAATGAGGATGATGATGGCATCTCTTTCCCTTTAAATTACAGTAATCTGGTGGAAAGGTATGTTAGCTTCTACTTTCTAGCCTTGTTTACCTTTTTGCACCTAGAGAATTTTAAATCCTATCATCCAAGTGAATTAACCGTGTGATCTGCATTTATAAATTCATGCAATCACACAACATCTGTGCAGTGTATTGGTATAGCCTCATGCTTTATAAGTTTGCTTTATCAAGTCGATAAAAGCTAGATATAATGTCATGACCTGTTATCTAGAGTTGTTCTTGTGACTTTCTTTTGCTGGTTATTGAGTATTTAAATGATGTTTGTTAATATCCAAGCCCAGCCCAGTTTTTTCGTAATTTATGGTCTTGTCTATAATTGACTGTTCTAATCAATCTGAGAGTTATCAAAAAAACCTTTCTTAATGTTCACTTGGTGGGACTATAGTTTCAAAAGGAGAGGAGGAGGAGGAGGAGGGAGGGGGGTGGGGGGGTGGGGAGAACAGATCAGAAAGTGAGATGCAGAAGGAGAGTGAATTCAGGCTGTAGTTATCTTAAAAGCACGAGACATCAGTGTTATTAACAGCAGCGTGCTCCTTCATATTATCCTACGTTAGATAATGTAAACTTAACCATCTGACATTGTGTGCAAATAGGTATCCGCACGTTGGGAAAGACCACTTGGTAAAGCTTCTCAAGCAACTGATGTGGTATACAGGCCATTTAGTGCAAGATAAGGTGGAATAGATGCACTCAGTGCTGCTGATGTTCCAACGTTGCTGGGAGTTGGTTCCTTTTCCTTGTTGGATGGTATGTGATGTTTCATGGCAGTTCGATTTCCTATCCACTGTTTCTTCTAACAAAATAAATCCATTTATTTGATCAATATTGCGCCCTGTTTACAGTTGTAATCTATCCTGTGCATATATTTTATTTGCACCTTACGTAACAATGGACCTATTAATTGTTATTTTCAGCTCACCACATATAAGTTGTATGCATTGTAAGTTTTTTTTTTTTTTTTTCATGTTTTCCTGAACCACTTAAGTTTCATAATAGAGGAGGAGGCTTTACATAGGATTTGAACCAATAAACTAGACACTAAAAGATAGATCGCACATAAAGGGGGCTCCACATAAATTACTTCATGATGGCCAAATTTGTCACCAAATAGAGAGGAGGCTCACAATGGATTTGAACCGATAAACTTGACACTAAAAGACAGATCACACTGACCTAAATGTGATTTGTCTCAAATTAATGTTGGGGTCATGTGTTATATTGATAAGCTTAAGTGCTCCTATATATCTGTATTTTGCATGACAACACACACATAATCAAATTTTATTGAACAAAAAAATTTGTTCAGTTTTTGGGACTATTTATTTTCATGAACTCAAGAATTAGTCACATATAAAGTATTTGAGGTCTTAGACAATAAAGAACAAACCGCATCTAGATGGGATTTGTCATAGTGGGTTCATGAGTTATATAGATGAGTTGAAGAGATTTAGTCTGCACCTTGCACAACAACGCACCTATTATAATTATCATTTCAGTCCAAGTCTGGACAAATCATATTTAACGTAAGCCTTCTTAATCCAACTGTTTATGAATAAATTTATTGTGAGTGTTTTTTTTTACCTTCTTAGATTTGTGTGGTCATAATAGGTCTCAGTTGTAGAGATGTAAAATATACTTGAGGGCAAAACAAAGTTGACAAATAAAATACAGATCACAAAAGCGCAATTTAGATAAAGATACATGCCCACATTGGTATACATGTTGAAAATGAAGGTTAAATGTGTCGAAAAAGCAGATGAGGACCGACAAGGGATGCACCATGTACCAGCACAGCGGCACCGCAACAGTTTGAGCAAAACCCAAGTTTTTATCCTAGTCTGCTGTCTTGTGCTTGCACAGTTTCCACATTTTATTCACATGCATCGTAGTATAAATAGTTACAATTAAAGCTATTGGAAAGCATACTTGAGTTTTATGCTAGGCCTAATTGATTTAAATTAAGAGGGAAAAAATGTATAGATGGCAGCCAAATATACTCTATGGATGAACTGAAGATACACAGTATATGGTTTGCTACATTTAATTAGTGAGCTAATCTAAATATTATGTACTTCAAATATACGGTATATTTAAAGTTATGACAACGTAACATACTCTATGAATAAGATCAGGTCCCATGCATGTCCATTGTTGAATATATGAGTAAATTCACTCTTTTTGATGCATCTGTACAGTTCACTTAGGTTATGGTAGACATAGCATTAGCACATTCAATTTATTACCTTTATGATACGTTCATTTTTGTTTATCTTAATTTATTTGGTCATGAACTATGTAGATAAGTCCAAAAGACATTGTATTTGCACTTTGCATGACGCTGCTTTATCCTTATCCGATCCACATTAGACTCATCAGGTGCAGATTGTGTTTGATATAGTTCTTTTTTTCCGAATCTGTAGACTTTTTAATTCATATTAGGTCTCAATGATGGACATGTACAAAATGTTCAAGTAATGTTGCGGACTTTAAAGGAGATCTCATAAATGCAACTTATACATAAAAGGCATGTCCAGTTGGCATGTGTGTTGCAACTGAGAGCAAATGTGTAGAAAAAGTGGATGGCCTAGGACACTTGGCACGTCACTGCACCACATGTCAGTGCGGTAGACGTTTTGTATGAACATCTGCTATAAATGTATCTACACATATAACAAAATCTGGAGGTCTCTATTCCAGTTTTCATGGATGAGTGATTGTTTTGCAAGTGCTGTGATTTCAGTTTATTCTGGCCTGTTTGTCTTTCTCACCTAGGAAGTCCTCTTTATATTTGGGCTAGAAAGTGACTTTCTTTTATTACTTTTCTTGATTAGCACCATTAGTGATGCTACTTTATGTAACTGTATCTAGGTAAAGGTCCAATAAAGTTATTAATATGCCATATTTGTAGCTATCTTTGGTGAGTGGGATCATACTTATTTTTTTCCTGGAAGTGCTCAATAGGAGGTCAGTTATCCACTTCATGCGATAGTTTTTGGTTATCTTCATCATGACAATAGTCAGTTTTCTTGCAGCAGTGGTCTTATTTTCTGAATTGTTCTTGATGGAGGTTTTCTGTCCTGTCCCTCGGAATGGCATTTATGAGACTTAGCTTGCATTTCAGCATGTAGCCTTGTTTCTTTCCTTAGTTCTCTCTGTAGCGTTATGTAAGAGATAATGCATGAAAGTGCTTCTTTAACAGTATTTTCATTATTGCTGTGGATTCTGACGTTTCTTCTTTTCTATATTAAATTATCATAATCTGTAATTGTATCACATTTTTCTTCCGAGCTTAGATGCTTCTACTAAATACACTATCGGAAAGTAATGACACAAGCGACAAGAAGTTTAACTTCTAACGATGATGTAAAGTTGACAGGAGCCAAGATCAATAAGCAACATTAAGCGCGCTGCTACCAGAGTTCCCTTACTTGACACATGGCCATCATATGCAGGCGATCAGTAGTCCGTGGGCTGCGTTTTTAAGGGAAAATAGGGTAGGCGGTTTTAGAAAGCACCATCCTCTGCGCCCCATCATTCAGCGCATGTATGCTACCGCGAAGCATTGATGTGGTGAAAGGATGAAAAAATAAGCAAGCTACAGGGGACATCGATTTGCTGTCTATTGGGTAGAATTATGATAATTTGTATTTGACAGTGAGGATGTCTTCATCTTTTATCTTCTTGATTCAGTAGTATGCTTGCATGTTGATTCATTCTCAACATTCAGTGATTATGCACATTTTTTAATCCTTAAAAGCTGTGCCGTTCTCTAGCTGGAAGATGTAAGTTAATCCTTACTGTAAACTGCATTCATGTGTTGACAATTTCTTTTTACCTGCACCTTTTAACGCGCTTACTTCTCAACAGTCCCCAACTTGTGACACTTTGCTTGGGTAGGTTCTCCCCTCCCTTTGCTGCGGAAACCTGTGATGATTATCGTGCTGTGCGTGTACCTTCTACCAGCCGCAACATGTGAGTTCCCAAAGCTTTAAGCTGTTGGATGAAGGGTGGTTAATCCATTTAATTAATCTAAAACTCCCCCTCCACGCTTAGTTGGCTTTTTTGCCTAGTACTAAGAGCTGGACCATATATCACGGGGTGATGGCAAATAGGGGCTGGAAGGATTTGAACCTCAGGACTCCTGCTCTGATCCACATGTGAGATGGTGGGACCACTGCACAAACTGTTCCAAAAGCTATAGCTGTTGGAGAAAGGGTGGTTTAATATTTAATAATCTAACAAACCAATGACAAGTGACTGTGTTCTAGTAATCGGGGTTCACAGGCCTCTGTCCGATTTTACTAGCAACTCCCGGGACGTCCAGGTTTTCTCTAAAGTTCCTCTCTTTTTGAATGCCTTCCGCTCATATGTCCTGAGCCTCCTGTGTGCAAGGATAAGATGAACGCATTAGTGAAGTCTAGTCGGTCTTTGTTGAGTTATCCCAGAAGTTATTGCCGATCTGAAGGCAGTCGTTAGTAGACTACAAATGATAAAGACCCTGGACTCACACAGCATATCTATCCCCCTTACAGCAATCCGGGATATGTCCCTTCTTGCAGCAATATCGTTATCAGATTCGATCAGAAGATATGTCATCACCGGGGTCCAGATGACTCGTCTTAGTGACAGTACCTGGCAAGGGAAACTGCATTTTGCTTTGGCAGCTGCCTGGGACAGAAGTTAGTTTAGCATTTTTCTGCATAATGAAATTCAGTGGACGAAGCTTACGATGTAATACCCCACTAAATAGCTAATGGTCTCGCATTGTTCAGGCAAAATCTGAAGGGTGATCATACCTAGATCTAGCACTGTAAGTTAAACCAATGTGCACTGGATTGGCCAGCTGCCTTCACAAACAATGACTTCGTTACGAGTTGTAAAGAATGCCTTGACTCTGTATTAAGCTGCACCACTTCTTTATTAGGCACCTCCTGCCGTTACGAGCTTTTGCTTATTCTTTTTGACTTCACAGTGGACGCTTACTCCTGATGGATTCCCCAATCTCAGTTCTGCGCGGGCCATACTTGGAACCGTCACTGCTATGCACTTTAATCTCCAGGGACCAGCGCGCTTATACAGCTACTAGCGTGCAGCACCGTCTTTCTTTTTGCTTAATTTTCCAATGTTTGTTACTTCACATCTTAGATGCTTACTTGCTTTAGATTTCTATACGCAAACTTTAGGATGATAGTAGTTGATACACTTGTACACGGAACAATCTTGTTGCTTAATCGCACTTAGAATTTA
>JAGVVM010009929.1:0-14151 GCA_019149425.1 Psidium friedrichsthalianum | reverse complement strand
GGACCCGTCACACAGTTCTTGACGCCTCAAGAATGGGTATCAGTTTCCCCCAATTTGATCTAATGGAAAATTTATCTCTAAATTAAGAGGACTAGCTGAAATAAACAAACGTTTGCCAATTACTAATCTCACGATAGTACAATATTTATGCCATACATGTTGACCATCAACTGGTCTGTGTTCAGGGGATACTCCTAAACAATTCCCACTTGCACAAAGCCAACCATATTGATATCTTAAACCATTCTACTAATGTGTTTCTCATATACAGCCTGGGGTAACGCCTTAGTGAGGGGATAACGAATATTATCTAAGGAGGTAATTTTTTTGCCGGCGATGTCGCCTATACAACGATTTCTCGACTGAGATGAGCGCCTTTGATGTGCTGGTCTTCTGGTGGGCCCTTGGTTCCTTTGCTTGAGCAAATCGCTCCACTGTTATCACCAAAACAATGGGATTGGCTCCTCGATAGCAGGAAAATACTCCAAGCTCTGCGGATGAGGCTTCTTCTCCAGGCGCTTCCTTTGCAGTTCTAAAGCTGCCCACATACTCTGCTTCAGTGTGGAGGCAGCATTTATCACTTTGCTTGGAAAACTTTTCTGCTAGCTCCTCCACCATTCATTATGTAATACAAACCCACATGTTGACTTAAAATCTCAAGATCTGATTGAAAATCAGAGTCCGTATATGCCTCAACTTGAAAATTGCTTCTCCATATATCTAAAAACAGATTAATTAGTTATTGTTAAGTACTGAAGGTATTCTTGACACGACCGTGTTCTTCACTGGATCGACTGATATCTACTTGTAACTGCTTCATAGTATAAGCAATCAGGTCTCTACATAGCATAGCATACATATGCTACAAATGGCCAAAGATATAGGTATCTTTGCCATTTTTTTTCTCTCTTCAAGGGTCTTGGGACACTAGCCCCTTAGAAAAAAGTATTCCATATCTAAAAGGTAACAAAACCCCCTCTTTGGAATATCCATGTTGACCCTTTTCAACAACTTTATCTATATACGGGACTGTGAGAGGCCAAGCAAATCGTCTAGATCTAGTCTCTATAGACCCTAATGCCCAAAATGTAGATGACCTCTCCTAAGTCCTTCCTGGAGAATTTCTACGACAAGAACGCTTAATGGATGATAGCATTTAGCATTATCATTACCATCAGGCATATGTTCATCCACATACAGGACCAGGAACGCAATAGCACTCCATGAGCTTCTTGTACACGTATGGCATCCGAATTCTTCCATGAAGCCAAATGATTGATCACTTTATCGAATTGATGTTCCAATCTCGAGACTTGTTTTAGTCCACAAATGGACCTTCTTAAGATTGCCACATCTATGCTCTTCGCCTTTGGACTCAAAATCAGGTGGCTGTTCCATATAGATATCTTCTCAAGAAATCCATTAAGGAAACGCTGTTTTGACGTCCATTTGGTATATCTCATAGTCCAACTTTATCCATTGGACAACAATATAAAATATAATGGACTTTCCGGCATGGCGAGCACTGGAGGAGGGAGGAAGAGGAGAGGGAGGAAGAGGAGAGAAGGTTTCATTCATAATCAAGTACCTTCTCTTTTGTGATAACCTTCCGCCACCAGTCTGCCGTGTATGTTTTCCAAATTGACTAATATCGAGAATCTTTCTCTTGAAATATCCATTTGCAAGCCTATGGGTACGATACTTCAGGTTAGGTAAAACTAATGTCACATACACGGTTGTGAATAAACGCGTCCATTCAAATTTCATGGCCTAAAGCCATCTGTCAGAGTCCTATCTACATAGCCTCTGAATATGATTGGCTCGTTTGGTTGATCGCTGCTTTACCATAACAGCGGGCTGCATACTCATCAACCAAATTCCCATAATAACGTTCTGAAGATGAGACCCCCTAACGCCTGTCTCAGAGGCTGTGTTATTCGAAGCTCCCACACTAAGATCAGAGATCTGAGTTCTGAAACTATGAGTCGTTTACCTCTTTATTTCCGTCTTGCAGGACTATCCTACGGCTTTCACCCTTTTTCTTGGTTGAACTGTTTCTCCAGAAAAGTGGCGTGCCTGCTGACCCCAAACTCTTTGGTCAGAATCTGGGTTTCTATCGGTCCCGGACGCTCGTTAATACATAAAAAATATCATCATGCGCAGCGGAAGAAAAATAAATTCAAATGGCGCTCCAGATCGTCTTAGAAATCCTCGTATACTTTAATCGAAAATCCAACTTTCTAAAGCTAGTTTAGAAACGTACCTGGATAATAGAGGTTGGATGCGGCTCTGCTTCTTTGTCCTTGAGCCCAAGAGATGTCGGGCCTCTAGTCAGACACGCCCCGACACCCGTGAGATTTTGAAGACGGAGATTCAGAGAAACGGCCCTCGGATTATGCTAGTAATCCTCGCGGCGTCTCAATCCGAACCTTTGTTTTCAACCAATGGAAACACAAATTTTGTGTATCCGAATTGGCCGATTCTCGAGCTCATTTTCTCACGAAATTGGCACGTGTATATGTGTTTCTCTCAAGTGTCTAACCTTTTTAATATGAGGCCTTTCACCTCTATTTATAGAGGTGAGATTGAGAGAGAAAGAGGGGGAGGGGCGGTTTAAACAGCCCCTTTAGAAGCCGCCCCGCGTGGCGGCCATAGGAGGTCGCCACGTGGGCTGCCAACTAGCCCACGTGGCCAGCTGGCTGCTGGTCAAAGGCGGTCAAACCGCCTTTGACCAGCCACGTGGTGCCACCCTAATCAGCAGGGTCAAAGGCGACAATTTTTGCTGCCTTTGACCCGCCCGTCGGCCTTGGGCGGCCTAAACAGCGTTGTTTTTGGGCGTCAATCTTTGTCCACGGGCTCTAGGACATTCTAGGCTTGATGCCCTCGAGTTTCGTGATCAAATCACGTCATTTGACGTGCCAAACGTCTCTGTCAAATGGATAGAATTACTATCCTACTTTTGACATTTCTAGAGGATAACATTTCTTATCCTTTCTTTTGGACAATAATCCTTATCCAACGATGACACAGGCATGATGTAACCATACATCATCAGTGACATCATCCTGATGTCATACATGTGTAACCTATTTCGTCTTTTAGTGAGCTTTAGAAAAGGGAACGAATCCAATCCGTTTCAACTCTTTTGACTATCCAATAGTCCTATCGCATTCTCGCGATGCCGTCTTCATTATGGACGTCGCTAGATGTTGGTTAAGGCTGTGACATCCCTAGGTTCACCCTGAACTGGCAGTGAGATTCTTCAAGGAATTGATCGTCCCAAATCAATCCTTAGATCCTACAAACCGTGAGTGACATCTATCAACATGTCACGGTTACCCAGTCAGAATGAAGTATGAGGACAAAGTGAACCTGTTGGTCTTAGTTCGATGTTATTCAGTCCTTCTGTCTTACCATGTCCCAATCGAATGAGAGGGCCATGGATATGTAAGTCAAACCCATAAATTCGATCATATGCACAAATCTATCCGACGTGCATTCGGCGAGACTCTTCTCGACTTCTGCCTTGGCCAAGACTTTCTAATGCACTGTCACGCATAGATCGCAACGACATCAATCTCATCTAATGAGGAGACAGATCCCAACTGTTGCCCACGCTTGTGACTTCGTATATGGAGGACTGTGACCATCATGCGCAGAGGCGGGATCAATGATCGGCCAATATCGTACCTGTGAACCACAGCTATCCAATATACAAGCCAGCATCATGGCTCAGGTCTGAGGACCACTAACACACCAAAGCCAAGAGCGATTGAGACATTGACCAGCACGAAGCCTCCATGTTAGTCAATCGCGTCTTTCGTCTTGTTCATGAATTCGATCGAACTCGTTTCGACACGAACACCTGTGTTCCAACTTAGATGTCCAACGTCCGATGACTTGTGACTCATCATCCCTATTGGGACATCCAATGCTCAATAGCGAGGTTGCGAACACACTTGTCTCAACCGGCTCGTGGATGCCTTATCTACGATCCTTCGACTAGAACCAATTTGAAGATCAGAGACTAATTGATGACCCGTCACACATATTTGACGCCTCAAGAATGGGTATCAGTTTAACTGATCTAATGACTTTATTCATCTAAATTAAAGGGACAAATATGAATAAACATGCGTTCTTTCATTAATAAAATATCGATAGTACAATACTTATGCCATACATGGTGACCATCACATGGTTGCTTTAGGGCATTCTCCTAACAAGAATGGAAATAGAAGTAATATCAAAGGCTTTCTCTGGATACCCTATAAAAACGACCCTGTTCAGACCTTGCCTCCAACTTGTTTGGTTTCAGCTTTTTCAAAAAGCCGGACATCCCCAAATCCTAAGATGATTAAGACTTGGGTTACCATGCCACATCTGATATGGTGCGATAGGGACAGACTTGGAGGGCCCTCTATTCAGTATGTATGCGACAGTCTCTAGGGCATATCCCCAGAGATAGATGGACAGGTCGTGTGTAACTCATCATGGATCACACCATATCTAATAGAGTATGTATCCTTCTTTCTGATACACCAGTGTGTTCAGGAGGCCCTAGAGGTGTCCATTGGGATAATATGCCATTTTCCTTGAGATAATCTAGGAAATCAGTACTAACGGTATTCTCCTCCTCGACCTGATCGAAGGGCCTTTAATACTTTTCCCTGTTTGTTTCTCAAACTTCATTTCTAAATTCTTTGAACTTTTCAAATGATTCAGACTTGTACTTCATTAGTACAAATACCCATACCTACAATAGTCGTCGAAATAAAAGGTAATGAAAGTATGAAAAACCCGCCTCTATAGTAGTTTCATTCATAGGTCCACACACATCTGTGTGTATAATCCCAATATGTCAGTGGCTCTCTCACCTTGACTAGGAAGGGCGATTTGGTCATTTTTCCTTGAAGACAGGCTTCAATGCTTCAATGGGAGAGTAGTGTTCAAAACCAATACTAACTTGTTAAATCCATCTATACTAATCGGAGGTGCCACAGGTACTTGGGATTAGGACTATGCTTTGGCGTTTCTCAATGGCATTAATATCATTGTGCTTATTTGGATTGTATTCACATTACCAGGCACGTTAATGGTGAAAAAACCTTGGTCAACTAAGCTGAATCAACGACCTTTCTATTATGAAAGATAGAACACACGTCGTTTTGTAAAGGAGAATTCATAATTCTCTCTTATTAGACGAGATACAGATATTATGTTCCGCACAGCTCTTTCATAATACAAACAGTTTGATACACATATACATGTCCACTAGACAAAAATACACGATAAGTCCTATACTATAGTAGCAACTGTTGCTCATTCGCAAAAGTCAGGACGGTCTCTTTGCCCCAGCATCCGGGTATTTTAGATTCTGCAACGATATACAAATATGTGACGTCGCATCTGAATCTAGAACCCATAAGTGGATTGTGACTAACCATAAGATTAGTGTTCAATAAGCACAGAGATCATACCTCCACGGGATGGTCCTTTTGCTTAACCTTTAAGCTAGCAGGTACTTCTTACAGTGTTCTCTTCCAGTGCCATCAGCCCCGCATAATGACAGGTCCCTTTATGCTGCTTGGGCTTTCGCAACAGCTTTCTTGAACTTTTTTTCTTCCTTTTCGAAAAGTCTTACTCTTCGAGGAAGATGGTTCAGTAATGGCCATCACATTTGGCCTTTTGCTATGTATTTCCTTCTCATATACCACCAACATGCTATGAAGTTCTGCCAGAGTCTTCTGCATGTTATGCATGTGGTAATTCTGAACAAAGCTTGAGAAGGAATCAGGTAAAGGATTGGAGGATCAAATCCACAGCTAGCTCATTATCCATAATGAGGTTCAGCCTCGGCAAGCTCTTCAATGTGCCAGATCATTCTGAGAACATGATTATTGAGAGAGGCACCCTCTGGCATCTTCATGCGGTACAACACCTTGGATATCTCATATCTGGCGGTCCAACTATTCTCATCGAAGAACTCTTTCAGATGAGAATAATCGACCTTGCGTTGTCCTATTCTCGTATTTTCTCTGAAATTCATTCATTCATGGACACCAACATGTACGACCTAACCTTTAGGTCGTCCTCTCTCCACTTTTCATAAGTGTCTCGCTCATTTGTGGTCGAACCCTCGGGTAGCTTGGTTGGCATGTCCTTGTCTAGCACATATCGGAACTTCTCCATATTGAGGACGATCCTCAAATTTTGAAGCCAATCATTGAAATTCAAACCATTCAGGCAGCTCTTGTCCAGGATTGAGGCAATTGGGTTTGTGTTCACCATTTTCACAGAGTATGTCAAAATCTAGTGCAGAAAATCAGGTCGTTAGGTATTGTCTATCAATTACCTACTATTTCATTTTGCCTTTTAAATGAAATAGGCTCCTACTAAAATTTATCGAATCCCACACTCCTCTAGTGAGAAACGGTATTCCTCGTTGGGCTGGATTACTAGTGGGGATTGGAGTCCCATCAGTTCATAGTCCGCCTCACCTAACAGTTATTGGCGTTCTACATGACTAGATGAGTCGATCAACCTATCCAGGCATCTCATGCTCATCCCAATCATTTATTCGGCCTCTGGATCATGAAGGTCTCACCTGACAGTTATTGGCCTCATGATCACAGTCAAGTCTAACCCACCGTCACTTATAGACATTGAATACAGATGAATCCTCACCTAGCAGTTATTGGAATCACCTGGCTTCAATTACCCATAGCTTCCAATGCTTTTATGGATTGGTCCTCTGTCATAGACGGCAACTGACCCCCATGTATCTATGACGATCAATCAACTCACTATGGCAGAGCATCAACTACACAACGGCGGTAGGCCACGAGTCTAATACCCGTTACAACTTGATATTTAGTTGATGGAGGTTTTAGGTCTGAAAACAGGTCTCACCTATGTCTATTCCGTTTCTAACCAGTCCTAACAGCAACCAGTAGTAGCAGACATATTCTCCAAATAGATAATAACCTGTCCGCTAGAATAGACATCATACATATATCATATACATATCATAACACATATTCAAATACATTAAAAGAGCAATAAATCATTAACTTCCAAAAATTTGCGACATACGATATCACAATTGGAAAAACATAGCTAGAAACCTATCCAAACGACCTCAGAATGCCCAAATCCACCTCAGTTATCGCCTAAGGCGATGACTTTTGGTCAGAGGCCCGTTTTCAGAGTGCTCGACCAAATTTGAGCTCATTCTGAGTTCGTTCGAACATTTCCGATCAAATTGATTCGGTTCGTCTTTCGCAAAGTTAAACATTTATTTTTACAAAATTACCGGCATGCCCCTGGTCAAAGGCGGTGGCCGCCTTTGACCGTTGACTTTGACTAGGTCAAAGGCGGTGTAACCGCCTTTGACCCTCACGGCCATTGTGTTTTTCCGCCTCTGGTCATGAGCCACGGGCGGTCTTACCGCCCATTCGAGGTCGTCCAACGTCCCTCGAGGCCCTATGTTAAGTCTAGACATGCATGAGGTCGGGTTTGTGAAGTTTCGAAACCAATTTCAAAGACCCGACGACGATATTCCAAGAATCGTCAAAAACTGAATCAACCAAGTATACAGGAGTTCTAAGCGTGGCTCTGATACCCCTTGTTGGGTTTCTAGCGGTCCCGAGCACTCGTCACATACATGAAAACATGTCATACATGCAGCGAAAGAAAATAAATTCAAACAGGGCCCTAGATTGTCTTAGAAATCTTCGTACACTTGAATCGAAAATCAGACTTTCTAAAGCGAGTTTAGAAACGTACCTGGGATAACAGAGGTAGAACCCGCCTTTGCTTCTTTGTCCTCGAGCCCAAGAGATGTTGGGCCTCTAGTTCAGATACGCCCCGACACCCGTGTGACCTTGAAGACGGAAATTAGGAGAAACAGCCCTCGGATTATGCTAGTAATCCTCGCGGCGTCTCAACCCGAACCCTTTGTTTTCAACCAATAGAAACACAAACTTTGTGTATCCGGATTGGTCGATTCTCGAGCTCACTGTGTCAGGAAATTTGGCACGTATATGTGTGACTCTCACACGTTTCTAAGCTTAGAATTTGAGGCCCCTCACGTCTATTTATAGAGGATGAGATTGAGAGAGAAAGAGGGGAGGGGCGGTTTAAACCGCCCCTCTAGAAGCTGCCACGTGGGCTGCCAGCTAGCCCACGTGGCTAGCTAGCTGCTGGTCGAAGGCGGCAATTTTGCTGCCTTTGACCAGCCCGCTGGCGGACGGCCCAAATGGCATCGTTTTTTGCGGTGATCCTCACCACGGGCTTTAAACATTCTAGACCTCAAGTCCCTCGAGTTTCGTGATCAAATTACGTCGTTTGATGTGCCAAATGTCTCTGTCAAACAGATAGAAAAATTCTATCCTACTTTTGACATTTTCTAAAGGATAACCTTTCTTATCCTTTCTTTGGATACAATCCTTATCCAATGATGACGCATGCATGATGTAATCATTACATCATCAGTGACATCATTATGATGTCATGCTTGTGTCATCTATTTCGTCCTTTTAGTGAGCTTTAAAAGAAGGAAACGAATCCAATCTGTTTTAACTCCTTTTGACTATCCAAATAGTCCTATCGCATTCTCGTGATCCGTCTTCGTTATCGACATCGCCAGATGTGGGTTAAGGCGTGTAACATCCCTAGGTCCACCCTTGAATTGGCAACGAGATTCCTTAAGGAATTGATCGTCCCAAATCGATCATTAGATCCCACAAACCCTGAGTGACGTCTAGCAACATATCACGGTTACCCAGTCAAAATGAACCTATTGGCCTTAGTTCGGTGTTATTCAGTCCTTTTGTCTTACCATGTCCCAATCAAATGAGGGCCATTGATATTTAAGTCAAACCCACAATTCGATCATATGCACAAATCTATCTGACGTGCATTCGACGAGATTCTTCTCGACTTCTGCCTTGGCCAAAGACTTATAATGCATCGTCACAAATAGATTGCATAGGATATCAACCTCATCTAATGAGGAAACAGATCCCAACTATTGCCTATGCCTGTAACTTCGTATATGGAGAACTGTGACCATCATGCACAGAGGCGGATCAATGATTGGCCAATATCGTACCTGTGAACCACAACCATCCAATATACAAGCCAGCACCGTAGCTCAGGTCTGAGAACCAAAAACACCAAACCAAGAGCGATTGAGATATTGACCAAGCACGAAACCTCCATGTTAGTCAATCGCTCTTTAGTCACATTCAGTGGATTCGATCGAAACTCGTTTTGATACGAACACCTGTGTTCCAGCTTAGACGTCTAATGTCCGATGACTTGTAACTCGTCATCCCTATTGGGCATCCAATGCTCAATAGCGAGGCTGCGAGCACACTGGTCTCGACCGGTTTGCGGATGCCCAATCCATGATCCTTCGACCAGGAACTAATTTGAAGATCATAGACCAACTGATAACCCGTCATATATGTTCTTGACGCCTCAAGAATGGGTATCAGTTTCAACTGATCTAATGGACTTTATTCATCTAAATTAAGGGGACTAGATGAATAAACAAACGTCTTGCCATTAATATCATATCGATAGTACAATATTTATGCCATACATGTGACCATCATATGGTTGTTTTAGGGCATACTCCTAACAGATTCACCCCTGAGTGTACTCTTTATCCTTCTTACAATAACTACCAATAAGGTGAACCTTCATTGACACAGCATTTTCTGGCAATGGGTGGCTTATTTCAAATAATGGTGTAAGTGCGTCTTCTGCTTTTACTTTTTTGGCAATTCCAAACTATCATGGTTGATCCCCTCTTTCAAGCAGTCGAACTCAATAGCTAAAGGAAGTTACCAAGGCTTTCTCAGTAACTTTCCCACGTTGAATAGGTCTTAGTGTATTCCATTGGTTTATGAATGTTAGGAGACCGTGGACATAACCTATGCTGCTTTTCAAGAAACTCATTATCAGGGGAGAGAGCACTTTGCAAATTAACATCCTCTAGCTGAAAACTATGGAAAAGGGGTCTTGGTTTAGAATCTGTTCTGGGGTGCAAGTGTACAAATTGTTTTGGGTTGGGTGCTTGAGAGGCACAAGTTAGGTCAACCCAATCCGAAAAGCAATAAAAAATTAAAAATAATAAAAAATAGAAAAATAATAGAAAAATAAAAAATTATAAAAAAAAATTCAGAAAATTTCCAAAAAACAATAGATGGAAAATTATCACATTCAATTGGTTTGACCAATTTTTGTCAACTTTGGTCAATCGACCTTCTCCAAAATGACCCTTTTGCCCATCTGGACAATTTGTTCTAAATTTTTCCAAATCTTTCCCAAATATTAATGATACATTCTATAAGCCTTTAGGGCTTTACTATGTGTGCCAATATATGATTTGATCCATTTTATTGCTATATTTTTTATTCCTTGATTTGCACATTTATCTGTGCTAATTGAGATTTTTAGGCTAAATATTCTCATCTGCATAGACTCTTAGGCTGTGTATGGTAACGATTCTAATCCCAAAAATCGATTTTGATTAAAACGTTTTTTTTTATTCTGTTCCTAGGTGAGTTCTTTTAGAATCAGAACGATTTTGATAACTGTACAAAATTTTTGTTCCTGAAACAGAAACGTGTTTGGTAACTATATAAATTTATGGTTAGGTTCCCAATTTTTGTCTTTAAGTCAAATAAATACGTAGTTACTCTTTTGGTTCTAGAAAATGAAATCTCATTCTTATTTCATCAAAAACTTAAGAATAAATATTGTCCTCACTCATAACCGAACAAAAAAATACCGATGTTGTATTCATATTGGTTATTTTTGCCTTTTTCCAAAATTTTTTAAAGCAGACTAAATTTAAAGTATATAAACCTAGAAAAGTCATAACCAATAAATCAACTGCACAATTAAAGATCCGAACAAAGTCTTAAAGGCTTAGAGAATGTGGTTCGGGTTTAATTGCAAAGGTGTTTTACGAGTTTCCTAAAAAAGAATGAAATCTATGAGATCTAAGGAATCTAGATCCAAATTTATGGAAAAAAAAGGGGGGTCAAACTAGCCAATTCTAAGCTTCTTCTATTTTTAGGGATTTTCTGAAATTTTACTAATTTTTTAGAATTTTTTTTCATTTTTTTATTATTTTATTTTATTCTCATTATTATTATTATTATTATTATTATTATTATTTGAAAATGAGACATTATTCTATTTTAGGTTGAGGGAAAAGTAACAAAAGAACTGAAAGAGAAAAGTAAGAGATGTGATACTTTATTCTGTTTTGTGATTCTTAAAAGTAATTCTTTTTTCAAAACCAACTTTTCTTTTGTTCTTGTTTTGTTCCAAAACTGTTACTGGAACAGAATTAGAATTAGAATCGTTTATGTTAGCAAATAAGACTCTGATTTTTTTTTTTTTTTTGTTCTAAGAATAGAATTACAAAATCATAATGATTATCATACACAGCCTTGGATTCTAAAGCTTTCTCTATCCCAAGTCATTTGCATGAAAATCATAGTTAGGAAAATTATCTAATTTAAATACCGAAAGGGCGTTAATGGAAACATTGGTAAAACTAAGTCCCCGAACCCAAAATTCTTTGATTTCATGAAACCAAACGGACTTCCCAACCACTCGGTAGAGATTCCAATCTACCATTCAAAAATAGATTGGTGGCGACTTCATTGGCATGCATACATTGCACATGCAACCGGCCACACTAAGGTCCATTTCAATTAAGTAAACTCTTGTCGTTGCGATTTGGTATAAGCTTGGGAAGGCTTGTGCCAAAGCCTCTATATTTTATCAAATGGGGCCTTGGCAATCCATTAACCCACCATCCTCGATATAAACTTATATGTATGATGTTGAGTAGGGAGGGTTGCGACAACAAAGATAAATGGGTTATATATGGGTTAATGTATTAATTTGGGTTGGACGATTTATGACCAATCCACCCGTTTGACAAGGCTAAGCTTACAGTAGTTGTCCCTGTAGAACCCTATGTTGTAAAAAGGGTTACATTTCAATGGGGCGGTAATGAAGCCCTCCTATCCTAAGGTGTAGACTACTCTCCTCAATATGTGTGAAACTTTTATGATATATGTTCAATTTTTATTTTTTATGATAATACCTGGAAGGAATTACCGATAAAGGTTGTTCCATTTCGCCTTTTTTTCACTTATGAAAATAGGCTTTATATGGTACATGCGGTCAAATTGAGTTGATCTAGTTATCAAATACTTGGTTAATCCCTGTAATAGTGCGATACACGTTTTCAGACACCTAGTTAATCCCTTATTAATCCCTAACAGAGTGCGATCGCTTTGTACTTGGTGCACACATCGTGATACCACAGTACCCAAATCCGAATTCCCGTGGGTATATAGAATAAAAAAACCTTTATGGGGTTTGCTGGTATTTGATAGGTTTCCAGGTGGCTGCGTCTTGATGCTCGTGCACTAGTACTATAAAAATAAAAATAAAAAATCGAAAAATCACCCGATTGCCTAAGTTTTTGAAATGAAAAAGCATTATAGTTTCACCTTTACCACATTTAGGCGAAAACGCTGCATTACTATGGTACCTATGTGAGCTTATGTATTTTAAAGAGGTATGCATGGGATGAATTGCATGTCCGGTCAGGCCCAAACATTACAGCTTCCATACTGCATTTTGAATAATAATAACAAAACTTATCCGTTTGCCTATTAAAGAATTGCAATTCACGAACCTCTCGTAAATCCACATTCTAAGTTTAAAAAAAAACTCTTAACGCTTTTCACATTGCACAATCCACCGGACAACATAATACATGTGGCCCATTTGAAGGTCAATGTACTTGAATTGAGTATCGACTGAGAGGAAGAGGTACTGGCATGTGGTAATCGTTCTAGATACAAGAAATATCAGCCCTGAGTCATTTTTGCTATTTTTATTGAATGTCACACTTCATAAATTCAACTCCTTTTTTCATTATTTTGTTTTATGAAGAATAATGATTTGAATCCAATGCGGGCCAATCGAAATCGGCCCAATCTAACCTAAATAAATAAAGTTAACTGGTCTCTCGAAAAGTTTTTCAACAAATATTTTCGGCTTAGGATTCTTAGGCCCATCAAATATTTTTGGAGATGTATCTTAGGCTTACTCTGGACTCTTGAGGTGAGGATGTTCCTATAGTCCATAGACCGCCCACGTTGGGCTGCTTTCACAATTTTCTGGGCTACTCTGGACCTCTCTTTGGGCTGAAAATGCAACTTTTTTCCGAATGGGCTCACAAATTGATTTGTTTTGTTGTGCTTTCACAAGAGTTCCCCTTTTTTTCCTGGTTATATTCGAAAAGAATAATGTGTGCTCTTCGGAACTGATCTTGTAATAGTTTGTGGAGAAAATTGTTCGATTGATTTCGGTTAGAGCTTGAGTTTGTAAATCCACATGTACATCTCTTTATGGTATGGTTTTAGAGGCAAATTTCGAAGACTACATTTGATTCATCCAATAGAGTGATGCCGTCTTTTCTCCCTCTTCAAAGCAGCAAAACCCATGGCATCTTAAGATTATTTAATGTCCCAACCAACAATTTTTTAATTTCAAACAATTCATGAACATACATGTGAAGTCTATGCGACAACATTTGTATTTTGTGAAGTTTGAAGTTTATCTAATTTAAGAAAAACCAAAGTGCCTAGATCAGCAAAATTTGGATTAGCTATAGCTCTCTCGTCTACCTTTTTTGACGGGTCCTGCTTTCTTCTGCTGGGACCCTTCGTATTCATTGGACCTTATGGTTCTCTTACGCTGCTATTTCGTTGCATTTGTCGGTTGGGATAGAGTAAGCAGGCAAGTAGGTGGTGGTTGTATCGGGGAGCGTCAATGCTGGGGTCGATTGCGGCCTTACCGGACTTCGATGTCGAGTTGGTTTGAGATTGGCTTACAGGTCGTGCTTTGAATTCGGGGCTCGAATGTATTGGGCCGAGGGGGGGTTGGGGCAAAAAATGCGTTACATTGCGGGGGGGGGGGGGGCGCTCGGTCCAGAGAAAGTATCAAGGTAAGGGGGGGTCATGTTATTATTAAGAGTCGGGTAGGATGAGCTTAGGGAGTAGAGTAGAGAGAGAGGAGAGGAGAGAGAGAGGAGAGAGGGGG
>JAGVVM010009928.1:0-11897 GCA_019149425.1 Psidium friedrichsthalianum | reverse complement strand
AAACGTGGGTAAAACCGAGCTCTCTCCTTCCAAGCAGAAAAGACATTTGAATGCCCCGCTAGCACCGTCCAATACTCCATATTGCCACGAAGACCCCCGAGACGGTCGAACCCACCCCGGGTAATGTGCAAGGGGACAACCAGTGTGGTCAGACCGAGGTGAACATAGGGTATATCATACTGGAGAGCATCCAAAGAATGGCATAATTGCTCTCTACCTTACACTCACACCTAAACCCTCCAACCCCAGAGTAGTGTCGAACGTGCTATGGACCATCTGGAAAGGCAGAAACGGGATTCGTATTTTGTAGCTGTTACTTTCCAAGAGCAGAGACAATAATCGAACATCAAAGTCGCATCAGAGCTATCTCAGACCTCGGCTAATGGGAAGGCAAAAAAGAGCAAAAAATCAAAGCTTTACCTGTGCGCTGTGTCTTACCCCGAAACAGGTTGCTGGAAGGTGAATTGGATGGATCTTGGCTTGATGGGGAATCTGAAGGATCGGTGGCCAGCGTACGGTAGAGATGACAAAGCATCGTCGTTGGTGGCTTTGCTTTCTCTGTCCGAGGCTTATCATCCATGGAGTGCAGAAACCCTTGCTCTGAAGAAGAAGGCGCTATCAGATCTATTGGAGGAGAGAGAAGATCGCGTGGATTGGAGTAATTCAACCCCTTTCTGAACTAAAAACAGTGCCAAATACATCAGATGTACTCTTCTACTATCTTGTCTAAATGAGCCGAGAAAAAGCCCCATGGGCTATTGGCACTTGCATTGAAGCCTCGATCCGAGCAAGGATGGGCCTACTTGAAGAGGTTCAAGGTGCAGTTATCCCCCAGGAAGCCAATAGGGTGGTGATGGATCGCCAAGGAACATAGGAGGAAAATGATCCCTACTTAATTGGCGGTCAATTTCCCCAAGCCACTGTGGGATTGAATTTGTTGCGAATCCTACCTCGTATAGAGATTGTAACTTGAATTTCGGATGAATGAAATGTGACCGCCCCGTATTGCAACCAAAAAAAAAAAGAACTCTGGGTAGTCTCTTCGGCCGTATTCCATGAGAAATAACGGTAAAATTATACAGCATCAACAAAGTAAGAAAATGGCACCAGAAAATTGACGGGAACATTCCTTGTAGTAAGGATTGCATATATTAGCTATAATAACCATCGCGGTTGAAGCCAGCGAAAAATTACAATCAATATCTAAAAGTCATAAACCTAATTAAGGAGGTGCACAAACAGTGCAAGCCATCTATGGCCAAAGATGAGTACATGTAAATGAAAACACTCAATGCAATGCCATGCATGACATGAACTTATGGTTAAAGAACCTGTGGACATCTCAGGTAAAACTATCCTGGGAAGAGCGTCCCAGGGTACGGGCACAGCAAACAAGATTCGACGTAAAAAAAGATATGAAGTAGGAAATTGGAATCATGGCACCATGATTAGAATAATACATCAACAACCAGTTTCAAATTTATCCTGTGAAGAAAGAGAGTAAATCTGTTAACAATACAGCTGAATTCGACATCACCATAAGCATGACTATAAGGTATGCATCGAAGAGAGAAGATCTCAAAACAAAGTTAATTGTGACACCACCAAGATCATTAAAATGCAATGCTTAAATCAAAGAACAGATAATTGTGGACTGCCAACATTATCATCATGGATGCGGGACACCAGTGGCAGGGTATTAAGCAATGAGAAATTGTCATAGCATTGAGTTTATTAGATGCACAACCTGCCAAGATGGCAGAAGAACAAGAAGCGCCGTCACAACCAATAATCTACCCGATCTATTGGGAGATCCAGTCACTGCTCTGATGGTCTGCGGGTTTTTTTTGTTTTTCTAGTATCTGCAATGTTAGAGTGGAGACGTTACCTGACGTATATTGGATATCTCAAACTGTTGAAGCGTAGTAGTAAATATGGATTATAGCCGCATAAGTGAACTTCCAAAAACCCATTGGAATGCTGGAAAATTTGGAAGAGTTGCATGTCCTCAGCGGTGAGATTGGGAAATTCCAAGTGAAAATTGGGGCCACTATCCTCGTTGGGGATTCTACTTATCATATGGCTACTTAGTAGACTGCCGACAACCATCAATCAGCTTACGAATCTCCAAGAGCTCAATTTGCGATTTGGTTGAAACAGTTGCCAGAACTTCCAAGAGTCTAATGTCGTTAAAGTTTTCGTTGAATTCAATGACCACGATTCCCAATCTCTCAAACCTTATCAATTTAGTTGATTCGATATGTGGGCAGAAGACGGCGAAAGTGGAGTGCAAGAACCCAACATAGAGGGGCTTGTGAGGCTACGCGCTCTGAGGAAGTTGTGCCTAGTTGTTCAAGATATGACTTTGCCTCCAACCGATTTGAATCCCCTCTCTCAGCTGCAAGAACTCCGAATAACTTGTGTTGATCCCCCGATCTCTTACCCAGACTTCCATCCAGCCCTCAAAACTTGAACTTAAGGGATGTCCGGTCACTGATGGTTTCGTCACTCTTTTCCAACTTGGATAATTGTCAAGTCTAGGTCTCAAAGATTGTGGGCTAGAGAGGATTCCATTCGATGCACTTGGAAAGCTGAGGAAATTGTATGATTTGCATATTCATGGTGGTCCATTGCCTGGACGATGTTCGCTCTGTCATGTTTGAAGGAGATCCGGAGTTTGAACCTGATCGAATTGCCTCAGCTAGCTGAGATTCAGGATTTGGGAGAATTGAAATCATTGCAGAAATTGTCTATAAGCCTCTACGATTCCATTCAAAGGTTAACCAAAACTAATCGGTCTAATTTACAGAACCTGAATTCTTTGCAGTTGTGTCCGTGTGGATGGCTGGAGAGCGTGCCGGATGTGCCAACATCTGCGAAGTCATCGTAGAGAATTGCCCGAAGGTACGTGATGTTCATGGTCCTTCCGGTTCTACAGAGCCGGATATAGCATTGGCAAAGACAGACAATGATAGTAAGTCCGCAGCATAGAGCTTTTCAGATAGCATGTTTTCCTAAAAAGAATTGAGTGATCAATTTGATTTGTTCAGTTCTTGAAATTGTCAACATTGGGTTACCGTGGAAAGAAAGTAATGATATGGCTATATTTGATGCATAGACACATTTAATTACAATTTTCTTCTCTGTCTGTTTTCTTTTTCGTTCATTCTCTCACATCTTAAATTACCCAAAATGAGTGAGGTAATAGGAGGATCGAATTTCACCGAGTTATTCAATTTTTTACACGTTTCTTTTCTCTTTCTTTTCTTTTTTTGCTTTTAGTGTAATGAATTATCTTGAAGATATTTTAAAGTGCAAGGATCTATAAACTAAGACCAATTGATTTCTTATACCTCACCATAAAGTTGATGAAATAAGTAATTTCTCATCAAATGTCCAGCATGGCGATGTGCCCTGAAATTGAGTGAGAGAATCCTCCGTACAATTTGGCCAAAATGAAAACATTTTTTTTTGGCCGAAAAGATAGCAAGCTTTCATTCAAGAACCTGAAAAGGTTACAAAGGGTTGACCGAAATCGAGACATAGCAGGGAAAAAAAGGGGGTGAGGCGGCTTCCGAAGCCAGTTAGGGGGGAGAGAGTTAGATCGCTTAGCTTTAGCCACCCAGTCCGCAGCTAAATTGCGGAGCGAGGACAGTCCTCTAAGCTAACTCGGTCCATTCTCTTCAGCAGTGCAATACAGTCAAGACAACTTCACGTTCAGTCCATGGGCTTTCCTCCTGGCCCAGTACCCATCGAACAGCTGAAGGCAATCTGCTACATTCGTACTTCCACCTTCAGAGAATCCAAGACTCCTAGATTTCTTCAGCCTTTCCACACCGTACTTTCCATAGGAACTCCAAGCCTTCTCTCAAAGCAAGGGTTTCCGCCTGGGTTGCAGAAGCCGCGTTGAAGCTCTTCGCAAACCCGGAAATCAATACACCTGAAGCATCTCGAAGGAGACCCGCGGCAGCAGCCTCCCTTTCTCGCCAGTCCATGATGCATCAATATGCAATTTCAAACCATTTTGTGTCGAACAGCTTCCTCGGGGGGGAAGAGGTATCTGCTCGTTCTGTTTATGCTTGGCTGGCGGGTTCCATGTCGTATATAGCTTCACGGAATTGATTGCGTCTTCCACTATGGTGCAGGGCTTGGGTACTTTCCTTCTGAAGATCCATCGTTGCGAGTGGTCCAAATTGTCCAGAGAATTTCTGCTAGAAGCGTTGGAACAGGGGGATCTCGGGGGGGCATACTCTCCTTGTGAAGTTAAGTGCTAACCACTTCTCAATTCTTGAAACTCGCGTTGGATCGGTGTCGATGTTCAATCTCTTATCTGACCAGATCTCCTTTGTCCAGTTGCACAGGAGGAATAGGTGTTCGATTGTTTCTGGGCTTTGGCCGCAGAGAGGGCACAGGGGGTCAGGTAACATTTTCCTTCTAAAAAGTTGTCCATAGTCGGGAGGGCGTTGTTGCAGATGCTCCAGAGAAAAATTCGCACCTTTGGGCTAGTCTGGGTCTGCCATATTTTTGTCCATAGGTACCTCGGAGGACTGTAAGAAGTAGATGCCAAAGCCTTAGAAACCTCATCGCCCTCTGCCTTGATCTTATTGTACGCTGACTTAACCGAATAGGTCCCTTCCTTGTTACCTGTCCACATTAAGCGGTCCTCGGGGGGGTATGGCTGAGGGGGGTTCTGAGTATCTCTTGAGCCATGTCATCGTTAAAATACTCAGTAATCAGTTGCTGCTTCCATTCGTGGGTATCCTGATCAATGATGTCTGCGACCACTGTAGGTTCATCCTGGTTTACTGGGCCTTCATATCTACCTGAGGGAAGCCATTTGTCTTCCCTAATATTAATCCTTCTACCATCTCCCACAATCCATTTAAAGGTGGGTTCGATTGCGTCTCTTCCCACTAGAAGACTCTGCCACCCCAGGAAGGACGATACCCTCTCTTGGCAGTCCACACGTTTCCCTCGGGAAAGTAGATCCCTTTCAAGGTTTGGCCCCATAGTGAATTAGGGATTGATCCAACCGCCACACCTGTTTTCCGAGCATGGCTTTATTGAGGCAATTAAATCTCTAAAGCCTAACCCACCCATATGCTTTCTTAGTTCAATATCTCCCATTTTCCTCCAATGGATGCCTTCTTTGTTGCCTTTGCTTCCACCAGAACGCGGCAATCCTTCTCTCAATGTTTCTGCAGACAGATAGGGGAGCTTAAAAATGGACATGGCGTACTGTGGTAACGCCTGAACAACCGTCTTAATCAGGATTTTCTTTTCCAGCTTTGGAAATCAGCATTTCTTCCATCCCTCCAGCTTAGAGTTTACTCTGCAAGAACCCAGCTGAACATATCTTTTTTCGATCGGCCCCAATCTGAAGGGATACCTAGGTATTTGCCTGTTTTGTCTAGGATAGGGACTCTCAGTTCTTCAGACAAGTCCTCTTAGACTATCGGGGCATCCCTTGCTGAAAAATATTCCAGATTTTATTTGGTTGAGGGCTTGTCCGACGCATAGCAATACTGGTTCAGGATAGTATCACGTTTGACACTCCTTTAGAGTTCCATCTAGAAAGAAAATAGCGTCTCGCCGCAACAGTAGGTGTGATATAGGTGGACACCCCCTAATTTAGCTTGATGCCTTAACCGTGCCTTCCGCCCCAGCCTTGTTCAGTCCGTGATGATAAAGAATTGGCCATAATGATGAACAGATAAGGCGAAAGCGGGTCTCCTTGGTCTGATTCCCCTTGATGCCTCTGCGCGTTTTAAATTTTCGCCTACTCCAATTTAGAAAGGCTATCCCCACCTCTTTTGTTTCTTCTACCGAAATCAGTGTTCTGCCAGTTCCTTCCACCCCAGGCTTCTTTTATAATACCCTTGCATTCCGGATCGGTCCAACCAGAAGGCTCAAAGCGGACCTCTTCTTTTCTTCTTCTTCACTGGAGTTTGGAACAGGAAATGAGAATAGGGTTGTGATCTGAACAACGGCTGGTAGCGCAAACACTTCTATTGCCTCCGGGGAATAGCACCCTCCACCCACATGCTGCAGACGGCTCTGTCCAGTCTTTTTCATACCCAAGGTCAGATTCATTTCTATTGTTCGCCCAGGTAAATGCACTACCCTTTACTCTCCAGATCATAAGGGCACAATCGTTCAGCATCTCTTGAAAAGCAGCCATTCTGGTAATACTCGGCTTCTCTCTTTCCACACTTCTCCCACTGATAGAGAACCTCGTTGAAGTTCTCCCACACACAGCCAAGGGAGCCTATTAACTCTATGAATATCTCTCAATCTTTGCCACAGTATCCTTCTCTCCTGAAGTGGTAGACGCATGTAAGAGGGACATTCTAAAAACTTTCCTACTCTCCTGGGATGCTGCAGATCAGGTCCAATAAGCCCCTCCTCTTACGTTCATTTCCATGTTCACACATCGTCCTCACCACATCACTGTCATCCCCCTGCTGCACCTACTGGGTCTATAGTTACTGCACTGTTGTGTGTTAAACTCATTCTCCTCTATCCACCATTTCCCTCTTATTTTTTTGTCTCCATAAGAAAAATAACCTTGGTCCTTTCAGCAGCCACAAGGAGGCTCTAAGATGCTGATTGTCAGGGTAGAACCCAGCCCCTGACAATTCAGCTTAGAAGATTCATTATCCCCTGGTGGCTATTAGGGCTAGCCACCAAAGCCCATTCTATAGAGCCATCATCAACGTGAATCGGTGGTGTCATGGAGCTGAGCACCTCTAATGGAGGTTGGTTGTCCCCTTCTGTCTTTTAAACTTCTTGGCCAAAGGCCGAAAGTTCTGGGTATCCCTTCCAGTTATGTTTTCTGCTGTATCCAGGGGAATACCATCTATCCAGGGCTTATTTGAGATCAGCAATTGAGTTGAATTATGGCCCGACGCCAGGTTGCTTTCTCCCTCACTATACTGCCCCCTTTTTCTTTGGTTCTGTATAGGGAGGACCTCCATAGGTCTCGGGTCAACCTGCTCCCCATCTCTCGGAGGAGTCTCGTCTGCTTGCTCAGTTTCCTGAATTGGGGTCTCCGGGATTACTTCCTCCTCATCAGATTCCAGGATTTCCTCCCCATAGAAAAGGTTCCAGAATGGGCTGGCTTCCCTGGCTTCTGCTTTCAGCCAGTACCCAAAGTTCCCTGTCCTAATCTCCTTTGATTCCACCTTCTGGTATGGTATTTCCACGCAGTTTGTGGTATAGTGTCCCATCCTTCCGCATGAGTAGCAGAAGCTAGGAAGACGCTCATATCTGAAGTCTACCCATAGTTGATCCTCTCTAAAGTTTACAAGGATGCCAGATTTTAGGGGCTTTGTTAAGTCTAGTAAAACGCGGGCCCTCCCAACCTTGCATAGGACACCTTCCTTCGCTGACAGCTTGACTTCCAGAACTGTACCTATTTTTGAGAGCACCTCCTCTAACACTAGTGCCGTGATTCTACCCAACGGTAAGCCGTGAACTTGAACCCAAAACGCACTGTGGGAAAAGTCATGACAGTGGATTGGTTTATTTGGATTCAGCTGTTGCAAAATAAGGAGATTACCCGAGAATGACCAAGGGCTCTCTTCTAAGACCCTATCCTTATCGCGCTCCGACCGGAAGGTGAAGGTAAATAAGCCTTGTTGAGGTTGATCCCCCACCACCTCTTCTGTCTTCCAGGCTTTCTTCATCGTTGACATGAAGGCTTGAAAGTTGACAAAGGGTTTGGAATGAAGTTTGCCAAGTAAGGTAAGGTTGCATTCTCTTTTTTTCTCCAGTGGAATATCCTCAAACACGTTGGCTACATCCTCCTTGGACCACAGATTTCCCATTCTGCGGCAAATGGCTGCCATTCTTCTTTCTTTCAATTTCTCCTCCTCCATGATGAGAGAACACACGGGGACTAATGGATCTTTGACTGTGGACACAGGGGCTTGCAGGGGTGGACTCCCGCCGAACCGAGTAGAGAAAGACAGGTCCAGATCAAACGGGGACTTCAGAGCTGCAGAATGAGGGCTGGTTAAAATTTAGATTGAAGGGGGCTCCACCTCCACTACCAACTGTCCGAGAGGCTGAAACCCAAGACTGGAAAATGGGGGTGAAAGAAGAAGGCAAGGTTTTAGGGTTTATGGAAAAGGGGGTAGAGCGTATAGAGTTTTGAGGGGTGGAAATTTTCTCTTGCCACTTGTACCATGTTCCCCCTAGGGATAGGGCTCCGTAGGGGTCTTCCGGTACCAGAATGCTGAAGGGGGTTAGGGTTATGGAGATACTATCACCATTGATAGGGTAGGCTCTTTCTGAAAAAGAGGGGGGAACCTCCCACATGAAGAGGAGATAAGGATGGGGAACCTGACTTATGCTTCAAATGTCCCCTAATTTATGCTTAAATCTGACGAAACATTTTGAAAAATTACATATAATCTCCCCTAGTATATGCTCAAATTAGTCTATTCTATAATCTTACTGCCCCGTAACATAGCATCTCCTATATCTTGTCACTAATTTACTTAACTCTAGTTAGATGCGGTTCCTTAGACCATGCCTGCGCGAATCATCTAAACGACTAACCCAAATTTGAATGTTTCTAAAGGAGATCTTCGCGCAATTGCCAGAAGGAAAATTAGGTGGACCTCTTCTACAGATACTTGCTTCGATGGGTACTATATCTATCTTTACCACTTTCAAATTTAGAAAGACCTGACTTCTTCTTTTGCATTCCTATACTCGTGCCAAAAATGACGGAAAAAAAAAACTAATGGAAGAAAAAGGAAAGAAATAGTGATTTGACTTATTTTGTGAAAATAAAATTGAGTCGGAATAAGAACGGAATAGCACTTTTGTAGCTTGATTGGTAGGATGGAATAGTTAATTTCAAAGGCATGCTCTTGTTCGTTTTACCATTGTTGCACGGAAACTATATATATATATATATATATATATATATATATATATATATATATATATATATATATATTGTGAAGAATGCAAATGTCATCCACTTCCAAATCCAAGGGAAGAACATCAGAAGTATACAGCGTTCACTTTAATACCAAAAATTTTCGCTAAATCACTTAAGTGCTTCCTGAGAGTTATTTCGCCCAAAGATAATAAGTGGCATTTATAATTACAATTTTAATATAAAGTGCCATCATTTAAAAAATTATACTAATAAGTCCACATGGACTTCTCAACTAAAAAAAATTAAAATTAGATTTAAAATTTTTATAAAAACTAAAAAATACAATGTTTTTAAATTAAATTTAAAATAAACTTCAAAATTTAACAAAAATTAAAAAAAATATTAAAAAATAAAAAAGGGGGACATTAAAAAAGCTAAAAATTTTAAAATAAATTGAAAAAAAATTGAAAAACTTTATAGTCGCCTGATTCTTCCCCACCCCTTTTTTAAAAAATATTTTAGCTTTTACACGTCAAATTTTATGCCTATTTTAAAACTAATTTAAATTAAATTTATATTTAAAAAAATTATTTTTGAGCAAAATTTTCAATCTAAATTTAATTTTTTATATTTGAAAAAAATTGTTGGAATTTTTAGCTTTTTATTTTTTAAATCTAATTAAGCTAGTATCTTTATTTTTTATTATCTTTTTTCAAATTTTATCTTTTTTAAAGTGCTAACTAGACCTCTGGGAGCCACATGAGCTTCAAATATTAATTAAAAATGCCATTCGGCCAAGCAAATTAAAGTTGACACTTAAGTGATCGTTTTTTAAAAAAATTAGCACTAAAATGATCCGAGAGAAACCTTTGGCATTAAAGTGAGTGTCGTATACAACTTTTGATACTTTTAGTGTTCTTCTTCCCAAATCTAGAGCTTCTTAGTAAATTATATCAAAATTTCCTTGGGTCCTAGCAACTCAATCAGCGACTTTATTTGTTTCCGGACTGCAGTCCATTGCAATGGGCCAAGGCAAGGCACGCAAGGCAAAATGTTATCTCTCGGGCTCCGGTGATGACTCCGGGCATAGAGAATAAGTTAGAAATTATAAATAATACTCATATTACCATTGGGCTGTGTTTGATCATCTGGATTTAGATTGGAATAAGATAAAATAGGCCAATGTTGGATTAAAAATCCTCCAAATATCATTCACATTGTAACAAATCCCATCACTTGTTTAGTGCAATCCATGATTAGACAAAAATCTTCAAAAATCTTAATTGCTGCCCAATATAATCTTCCCGATATCCAGATCTTAGTGCTCTATCATAAATTTTTCTCGTGTTTGCGCCAATGGCCCACTACTATGGTGGTAAGCTGTCTAAACCTGTTTTTGCAGATTGACAATCTAGGCGAAGGAAGCTTATGGTCAGGCTCTGCAGAATCTCAATGAGATGATGGGATTACGTGAGATTATGGGGCTTAACTAGCTACCATTGTTTCCCTGATGCATTCTTGTGAGCGAGCAAGATTATGCATGGATTTGTTCCAGAAAACTTATTTAACTGCATTGGTTGTTTAAGCTGTAGCTTTTGTTTATTCTTTCTGATGACTCATTACACTTTTTCTCATCTGTCTCTCTATCGGCTAGTAATGTGGTTAATGTTAACTTGTTCAATAAACCTATTAACTTCGTATCTATCATTCTTACACTAGCCGATGAAATGTTTTTGCGCAAGCTCCTCTAAGGCCATGGCAGTCAGAATTGTAACAGGTGTATGAGAAACTATCAAATGTTCTATTACATGGATGTCCGACTTTGGCAAGACCCACATTCCTGGTGCTGCAGCAGCAGCTTGTCCTCTTCAATCCATATCAGTGAAACGGCTGAGCAGTTGCATAAGTACATTGGTACTTCTGAGCAAGCTGGAAGAGGCTTCTCTTCAACAACACTGATGTTGATTGAATTCCATTGTGCAATCTTAATCTAAACTTTGTTATTTCCACACATTTCGCAATTTAGTGCTTTCCGCTGGTGCTTTTGTATGAATTTAAGACAACACTGATAGACTTCATATGTATCAAAGAAGGTAACAAGAGATGGGATTTGCATCTACAACAGCATCGACAATACTGATCATTTCAGTATTGTGACATTGAGCATTATGCAATTTCCCATTTATATCATGACATCTTTGCTGCATGAGGTGCTCCTTTGTTTCAGGGGTATGGGTTCATCTATCTCCTAATAACTCTATTTCAATTTTCGTTCTTGGGATACTTTTTCTTTATTTTATATCTGTCTAGTTATTTTCTTTTAGTTCTAATTGAGTTGCATTTGATGTGAAGAAGTAGACCCGACTTACTCGATGCTGCACTTCCGAGACCTGGCAGGATTGAAGACTTCTGTTGTGTCATTATTCTTCTTTGCAGGAGAGGCTAGATATCCTTGAAGTTCTATCAAGGTAGGTAGAAACTTAGGGTGCGTATGATAACGTTTCTGTTCCCGGAACAACTTTTGGAACCGAAACACTTTTTTATGTTTCTGTTCCCGGCAATAATTTCTGGGAACAGAAACGCGTTTGGTAACTGCATAAAGTTTTTGTTCTCGGAACAAAAAAGGAACAGAAACGTTTGATAACTACATAAAGTTTTTGTACTCGGAACAAAAAAGAAGAACAAAAATGCATTTATTAACTGCAAAAAAAAGTATATTCCTAATTTTTCCATTTAATTCTATTCCTAATTTTTTCAATATGGATGAGATCAACAATAAAAAAAAAAATGAAAGAGAAGACAAATTAGAATTGAACAATGAGAACATGAAATATGTCTTCCATAGATAGAAAAAATTACAATTATGAGTCATACATAAATGATTCCAAGTAGATAAACATATAATTACATAATTGAATGCAAATACTATTTAATAAACTGTAATTGAAAAGTATATTTGGATACAACTTTGACGTAAATGCCGTTTAATAAAAAATATTCT
>JAGVVM010009926.1:0-22471 GCA_019149425.1 Psidium friedrichsthalianum | reverse complement strand
ATATTGATAGAGTTACAGAGGGGTTTATTGGCTTTTATCTCAGACACAAACACGGTAAAAGATAACATTGTTTTCTTCTCAGTTCGCATCACATTGAATGGGCTTGCCAGTAGCACTGACTATAGAGGGCCCCATGATCCCTGAGCCATCCCTAAGGAAGGAAACACCGTAATCTATCCGACTGTGAGGATTCATGTTTACCATCGTTTGAGGTCTATTTTAGAGGGTGGCCATTGCTAGTAGGATTAAGGTAACCTTGTTTTGTTTGATAGGGCCGATTTTCAAGAATCTTCCTTCTCACCCGGACGGCATCCGAAATATGAAGAGTAACACCGATCGTCATTAGCCTGACATCACAGAGATTTGTTCCCACACCCTTTTTGTTGGGTTTCTAACGGTCCCGGGCGCTCGTTTAAATACATAAAAAATGTCCATAGCCGCAACAGAGAAAATCAATCAAACGGCTCCCTAGATCATCTTAAAATCCTTGCATCATTTAATAAAATCGAGCTTTATCTAAAGCTAGTTTAGAAACTCGGACCTGGATAACCGAGGTGGACCTCGGCTCTGCTTTCTTTGTCCTTCGAGCCCAAAAGTATCCGGGCCTATTAGTACAACTCCGACCCCTACTACACTCAGACTGAGATTCGAAGAACGGCCTCAGATTCTGCTAGTAATCCTTGCGGCTTCTCAGTCCGAACCCTCATTTTCAACCAATGAAACTCAAACTTTGTGTATCCAAATTGGGTTGCTTCTCGAGCGTCACTTTTCTCAAGTCTCCAGAAATCTGGCACGTATATGTATGATTTCTCAGAGTGTCTAACCTTTTAAAGTTGAGCCCCTTAAACCTATTTATATAGGGCGGAAAAGGGAGAGGAAAGAGAGGGAGGCGTTTACCACCCCCCTAATCGCCCCTATCGTGTCGGCCCATGGGGGGGCACCCCCCCCACGTAATCCTTCCAGCTACCCACGTGGCTAGCTGGACGCTATGTCACAGGCGGTCAAAAACCGCCTTTGACCAGCCACGGGGGCCCCGCCCATTGGAGGTTTGGTCAACGGCGATTATTTTAGCGCCTTTTGACTAGCCCGTCCGGCCGGATTTGGGCGCCCATTCGGGTGGACCCAAATGCATCCTTTTAGGCGCGATTCTCATCCAGGGGCTCTAGACATTCTAGTTTCAAGTCCTCGGTTTTCCGTGATCAAATTCACGTCGTTTGACGTGCGAAACATTTTCTTCAAACGAATAAAAATACTATCTCTACTTTTACATTTTCTAGAGGATAATTTCCTTAGCCTTTCTTTTGGACAATAATCCTTATCCACGATGACTCAGGCATGATGTACCATTACTCATCGATTACATCATCCTGATGTTCATCGGCCCGTGTCATCTATTTCGTCCTTTAGTGATGCATCAGACAAGTGAAACGAATCCAAATCCGTTTCAACTCCTTTTGACTATCCAACTAATCCATCGCATTCTCACGATCCCGTCTCGTTATGGACGTCAACCATATGTCGGTTAAGGCTGTGATATCCTAGGTTCACCACCTGCACTGGCGTAGATTCTCAAGGAATTAATCGCCCAAATCATCCTTAGATCCCACAAACCGTGAGTGACGTCTAGCAACATATCACGGTTACCCAGTCAGAATGAAGTTACGAGGACAAAGTGGAACCTATTGGCCTTAGTTTGGTGTTATTCAAGTCTTCTGTCTAACGATGTCCCGATCGATGAGGGCCATGGATAATCTGAGTCAAAGACACACAATTCGATCATAATGCACAAGTTCTATCTGACGTGCATCGGCGAGACTCCACCTCTCGACTTCTGTCTTCGTCTTGGCAAGACATTTCTAACGCACCGTCACGCATAAGATCGCATAGGACCATCAACCTCATCTAATAAGGAAAACAGATCCCAAACTTTGCCCACTCCTGTGACTCGTATATAGAGAACTGTGCCATCATGCAACAGAGTCGATGAATGACCGGCCATTCGTACCTGTGAACCAAAGCCATCTAATATATGAAGCCACATCGTGGCTCAGGTCTAAGGACTCACTAACACCCAAACCAAGAGCGATTGAGAACAATTGACCAAGCCGACATTCTCCATCTTAGTCAATTGCTCTTTCAATCACGTTCAGTGAATTCTGATCGAACGCGTTTCGATAGGACACTTGTGTTCACAGCTTATACTGTTTAACGTTTTATGACTTGTGACTCATCATTCCTATTGAGCAGCCAATGCTCAATAGCGAGGATGCGAATACACTAGTCTCATCCGGCGTCGTGATGCCCAATCCACGATCCTTCGACTAGGAACTAATTTCAGATCAGAGACTAACTGATGGCGCCATCAAACATATCTTACGCCTCAAGAATGGGTATCAGTTTCAACTATTCTAATGACTTTATTCCTCTAAATTAAAGGGACAAGAAATGATAAACATACTCTTGCCTTAAAGATCGTAGTACAATGTTATGCATACATGTGACCATCACATGTTTGCTTTTAGGGGGCATACTCCTAACACTTTTTACATACAACCTTCTGTCAATTTGAATATAGCCATCGCCCCCACAAAGTATCCTACCAAGCCTCCTTCATTTTGGATCACAGGCGTCTAGAATCTCAGGCGCGATTCAAAACAAACAACCTTGCCATCAATGATAGCAGGTGGGGATTAAGTGAGATCATAACCTTTCTCGGTCATTTAGCTACAGACCCCAAACCGTGGCTGAGACGCTTCTCCGAGCCAGGCCTAAGTAGGGGTCTGGACAATTCCCCTTCCTGCTTCATACTTCTCCTTGATGAACGAGCATTAGGAGGAGGTATATTAGCAATAAAGATGTTCAAGTCAGCCACATGTGCGGCAGAATTTCGCAATCGACTACCCTTTAATGGTTGAACGACAACCTCAGAGGATATCCAACTCCACGATGGCATTCGACTTCACAGGTGCTGCGAAATGCACTCTACATCTGCTTATCATTGGCCGTAGCCAACGTTAGGCCTCAACGGACATATACTCCCGCATATTAGTTCGCTCAGAGCCATGGGAGTCTCCGGACCATGCAGACAGATACCCACGCGGACGAAGATAACCACAACTCCAAGCAACCAACTAGCCTGCAGGACAGCGATCAACTGATTCCTAGGTAAAGTAGAAACAACAAGGCACCGATATGACAGCAATCATAGAAAACCAGAGGGCAGATTCGACTTACTCAGATCTGTCACGGATCACTGGAGAGGGAAGTTCCACGGGAGATCCAACCGGAGAAAGGTGAATGGGATGGGGTGGCGACCCAACCACCAAGAATCACGAGATGGACGGCTGGATCACCGGTGAATCAGCAAAGGAACTAGTCCGGTGTACAATAGCCCAAAAGGGCTATCCGGGAGACCATGAAGAATATCGATGAACAGTTATAATGCCAGTGAAAAGTACTTTCGACTAATTTTTTTTTAATGACCGAAGTGTCCCGCGGCCAGCGAACTTGAGCTCAAACAGCGTGATCACGACTAGTCTCTCGAGAGATCCGCAGACCCCAAAACAACCATGGGCCCCCGATTAGTCACCTAGCATCGAAAAGTTTTAAACTCAAGACCTCTCTGTGCAAGGAACTGAGCGCAAACCCAACTCAGGCACCCAGATTGTGGGTTGAGTCCCTTCCGGCGTAATTGTTTTCTTTTTTTTGGTAGATTAAGATATATATATATATATAAAACCTTTGCAAAAAACATAACAATACAACACAAGCCCGTACACAAAAACCTCGTACCTAAAAAGACACGGGGGAGTGTCTCCAAAGGTGCAAGGTGTAATGGTCTATAGAAACGAGAATGCAATAAGGCCACAATAACAAGACCAAGCCCAAGATCGGCCAACAACAAAAGGTGAGACAGGCGGCAAAACTTTCAGCCGCAATTATGTATTATTTATATATTATTATTATTATTATTATTTATTATTATTATTATTATTTTGGTAAGGTAAAAATTGTATAACTTTCCAAAGCGCAAATACAAGAAAAGTTAGGAACAAACTCGTACCCTAAGTGACACTTGCGGGTGTCCGCAAAGGGTGCGAAGGTGTCGGCGGCGAAGGAACACAAAAAATACAAGGTACAAAGCTGTTAGCAAAAAACAAAAAGGAGGGAAATAGAGTCCCTAATAAGGCCCAATGCCAAATCGAAAGAAACAAACAGACACGGATAGATCAGTCATAGGAAAAAACCCCAGCTAACTGTGAACCACTACTAGCAACAAAGCAAGGCAAAGAGATTACTCAGTGAAACCAAATTAGCAACCTGGAAAGCAACCAAGGGGAGGGGCCGAGATAAACGCCAGCACACACCGTAGATGATCAGTTAAAGATAGCCACAGGAAGTACCCAACTGTGTTGCATTCTTCTGTTGTGTCGGCAGATCAGCAACTGGGTTTGAGGGACATAGCTTTGGGTCTCCTTACCGATTTGATCAAAGTGCTTTCTCGAGCGACGGCAAGTAGAGAGTTTGGTTCGGACAAAATATTATGTTTCTCTCCCTCGTCCAAATAAGGTGACACAAAGCAGCGAAGGAGAATCGAGCAATTTTCTGGTGAAAATCCTGGCTGCCAATAGCTTAGAGGCCCACTGGAGGTTATCCTACCATCCTTTGTTCGTCCATACAGGTTGCATTTGGAGCCCAGAAACGAGCCAAGGAAGCAGTGAATACTACAAGCCAGACAAGTGGATCGATAGAGTCCGGCCTAAGATGGCAAAAAGCATAAAGCCCTTGATCAATTCTGCCATAGCCGAGCAACAGTACTTGGGTGAAACAGAGAACAGTTTAGAGTGATAATCCAAGAAGGAAGGCGTAACGAGGGACGATGCTACAATCCTAATAAAATGAATCCTAATAGACCGAGGGGCCTTTGTCCCGGATAAGATCCCAAGCCGAAGAGATGGAGAAGACTCCCGAGTGGTGGCCCAACCACAAAAAACTGATCTAGTCTCTCTGGGACCAGCTGAGGGGTAGAGTTCAGTCCAACACAAAAGGGTGGAAAACACAAGGGATGCAGGGGGTGCCAGGAGAAAAAGTCTTCACCGGGGGCATCCCTCGAAATTTTCAAATAATAAATATCCCTGTCGGAGAAAGCTTGTACAACGGGCCTCTAGGATACCAATTGTCAAACCAGAAGGAGACGGAGTCCCCTTTGCCAATACGCCACCGAAAAGACATATTAAAAGTAGAGCGCAGGTCAAGGATTTTCTTCACGACCAAGAGCAGAAAGTAGGTTTGTGAAACAACCCAAAAGTTCTTGAGATTTAAGAACGTCGAGTGAATCCACTTACACCATAGGAATTCCTTATCAGTAAAAGGAAGCCAAATGTGTTTTAACCATCGCAGACCATTGCAATCTGTCAACCTACGAATACCCAACCCGCCTTCCGACTTAGGACGACATACATCATTCCAAGAGACTTTGGCCTCGTCCCACATGAAGTTTAGGATCTTTCCAAAGGATTATCTTAAGATGCTTCAATACTTGAGAGAACCGATTTTTGGGAGGGTGAAGACACTCGCCCAAAAAACATATATAGCATGCAAGATAGATTTAATGAGCTGAAACCAACCACAAAAGAAAAGAACCGGTGACACCACAATTTGGCTCGAGTGGTAATAGCAGTGACCAGCAAGGCACAATCCCCTTTAGAGAGTCTAATGCAATTATAGGAACACCCAAGTAACGAAAAGGGAGTGTACCTTCTAAAAAACCAAGGGAGTGAATGATTTCATCCTTTATGTCCTCCGATCCCCCAGCGAAGTAGAATTTTGCTTTTCCTCAGATTTAGCTTTAGTCCAAACCAAGCAGTCATCTTTCAATCCCTGCTTTTCACAACAAAGAGGTGGAGGGCAGATTGGCTTGAGAAAATAACAGCACTCATCTGCAAAGAAAAGGTGGGACAAACGGATATTCTTGCATCTCCAGAAGAATTTAAAGGACGGGCGATGCGTTTGAGTATCTAGTATAACCGGAAACATTTTCCATGACAAGTGTGAAGAGGTAGGGGGACATCGGGTCCCCTACCGGATGCCTCTACCGCTAGGGAAGAAGCCATGAAGTTCCCAATTTATAGCCACCAAGAACATAGGAGATCTCACACAAGTTAAGATCAATTGAGTGAGCTTACTTGGAAAATCGAAAGCTAGCAAAACACTCTCCAGAAAACTCCAATCAACCATATCATAAGCCTTGTGGAAATCCACTTTCATAGCACATTTAGGCAAGTAAGGGACATGATGAAAGCCGTAGAAGAGTTCCTGAGCCAACATAATGTTATCCGCTAATGCGCCTGCCCATAACAAATGCGTTCTGAGATGAGCTAATAAGAGGAAGGTAGGATCCTGCTATTCTATTGGAAGTAATCTTTCGTGATACATTTATACACCGTATTGCAACAAGCAATCAGCCTAAAGTCATTCAACGCAATAGCATTAGGAATTTTAGGCACCAACGTGAGGATGGTGGCATTGGTCTCCTTCAATAAGAACCCCGGAAAAAACATCTCTTATAGCAAGCACAACCGAGGGACCAATCACATCCCAAGAGTTTTGAAAAAAGTCCGTCCATAAACCCATTGGGGCCAAGAGCTTTGCCTTTAGGGAGAGAAAACATAGTCCTCCGAATCTCCAATTCAAATACTTCACGAGATAAGGATTCAATCTGAAAAGCATCCAAGGATCGAGCAATAACTAACCTTAAGTCCTCCAACGAGGAGAGGGTCAGAGGACGGAGCCGCGGCTAATAGGTCCTTTGTAGAGGATACCACATATTCATGGACCATAGGCAGATCAATGATAGAGTACCAGAGCTATCGACGACCGAGAGAATCTGTTACTGAGGTGCCTCTTATTGACTGAGAGGTGAAAATTTTAGTTGTTGAGGTCGCCTTCCTTAAGCACTTGATCCGCGACTTTTGGCTATAGAGGATTCTCATTGAGTCGTGTTTTAGCAAAAGATTATAGTAAGAGTCTTCTCTTGATTGGCCAGCTCTAGTTTCAGGGATCACTAGCAAGGGCATCTTAGACAGCCAGTAGATTTGCCCTGGCTAAGAAGTGCAAAGCGATATATCCGAGAAGGCATTTTTGTTAAGCAGCTTCAGCTCGAGCTTTAAGCATTAAGGCGCCTACAGAGAATAAACATAGGGAACCAAGCAGCGTCATAGTCCAAACCTGCGAAACCATCGAAGAATAAGTTGGGCGAAACATCCAGAAGTTGAAAAACTTAAAAGGCTTCCTACTGCCAATAGGAGACACAATTCGGATGATGATAGGGGAATGATCACGAGACTCCCGGAGCAAGAAAGTTGGCTTCAGAATAGGAGAACTCCATGCTCCAGCACCATTAATCAAGGCACGATCAATCTTGCGTTGTTTTCTAGGCAGGCGCTCAAGGATGTCGACCAAGTAATCTAAGTTGACATGCTGAAGATCATCAAGACTAGCTTGGGTTAAGCATTCACCGAACTCATTATAGCTAGGCACTAAATATGGGAGCTGCCAATTCTATCAAAAGGGTCTTTAATGTGCATTGAATAATCACCAAGGACAATCAAGGATAATCCAACTCCTCACACCACGAATGAGGTCAGCCCATAAAGGACATCTAGCCACAAAAGTATGATCCCTAACCATAGAAACAAAACACAGCTTATTCAGAGGGAGTTAGCGCAAAGCCATGGATAGCCTGAGCTGAAATAGCTTGTAGCTCAAAAAAAAAACTCGCTGAGATCCCAACTAATCCTATCCTGCCTCTAGTAGAGTATTCCGTAGTTTGCCCTGCCAACTCTTAGCCAGGAATGAGGCAGGCAGAAATATTCAAAAGAGAGATTTCGGAACCTTAGGCTCAAGGATACCATACAGCACAAATTATTAGATCTAACCAGGCTTCTAATCTCAGCGTGCTTAAGAGGATCAATAAGTCCTCTAATATTCCAAGCAATCAGACACAAATTGTTTTTTTTTGTTAAGGTAAGAATTGTATTAACTTTCCAAAGCGAAAATACAAGCCAAAGCCAAGAACAAACCTCGTACCCTAAGCGACAAATGCGGGTGTCCCGAAGGGTGCGAAGGTGTAGCAACCAAGGAACGACAAAAAAAAACACTAGTCACACAAGACCGAAGGCAACAACAAGGGGGAGCAAAACAGAACCCCCAACAAGACCAAGGCCAAATTAAAAGAACAAACAGACACAACAGATCAGCAAGAAGACAGACCCCAGCTAAACTGTGACCCAATAACCAGCAATAGACCAAGCCAGACTGAACAACGAACCAAAAAAAGTAGCACCAGTAGTCCAAGGGGAGGGGCTGAGACAACAGACCCGCACCACCGCAGAAGATCAATCAAAGATAGCCGAAGGAAGTCCCTAACTGAGTTGCTTTCTTCTGTTGCGTCGCAGATCAACAACTGGTTTGAGGGACATAGCTTTGTCCCTTATCGATTTGATCAAGTGCTTCTCGAGCGTCAGCAAGTAGAGATTTTGGTTCCGAAGCAAATATTATTTCTCTCCGTCCAAATAAGTTGGCACAAAGCCGCGAAGGAGAACTGAGCAATTTTCTCTGATGAAAGTGTTGGCCGCCAATAGCCTTAGAGGCCCACCGAAGGTTTTCCTGCCATCCTTTGTTTCGTCCAAGCGAGGTTACTTTAGAGGCCCAGAAGCGAGCCAAGGAAGCCGTGATACTACAACTAAAGAACAAGTGTCGATAGAGTCCGGCCTAAGATAGCAAAATGCATAAAGCCCCTGATCGATTCTGCTAGCCGAATAGCAGAATCTGGGTGGGCAGTCAGTTTAGGTGATGATCCAAAGAAGGAAGGCGTGACGAGGGACGATGCTATATCCCAAACAAATGAATAATACTGGGGGCCTTTGTGGATAAGACCCAAGCCAAAGAGATGGAGAAGGCCCGAGTGGTGGACCACAATAAACTTCAGGTCTCTCTCCGGACCAGTTGGGGGCAGGGTTCTCCATGAACAAAAGGTGGAATACACAAGGGAATGTAGGGGATCCGAGGAGAAAATGTCCCTCACCGAGGTATCTCTTGGGATTCTAAACAATAATATCCCTATCGGAGAAGAGCTTGTACAACGGGCCTTTAGGGTGCCAATTGTCAAACCATAAGGAGATGGAGTCCCCTTTGCCAATACGCCACCAAAAGGACACATCAAAATTGAGCGCAAGTCAGGATTTCTTCCATGACCAAGAGCAGAAAGTAGGTTTGCGAACAACCCAAAAGTTCTTAAGCTTCAAGAACGTCGAGTGATCCACTTGCACCATAGGGATTCCTTATCAGAAAAGAGAAGCTAAATGTGTTCCATCACAACTCGGTTGCAATCCACTAACCTTCGAATCCCCAATCCGCCTTCCATCTTAGATGCATACTCATTCCAGAGACTTTGCCCCTCCCACACCAAGTTCAGGACCTTTCCAAAGGATTGTCTTAATATACGTTCAATATTGAGAGAACCAATTTTTGGAGGGTGAAGACACTCGCCCAAAAAACATGTATAGCATGCAGACTGACTTGACAACTAAAGCCGTTAGTAAAAGACAGAAATCGGTGACACCACGATTGGGCCCGAGCAGTTATAGCATTGACTAGCAAGGCACAGTCTTCTTGAGAGAGCCTAGATGCAATGATAGGAATACTCAAGTAACGAAAAGGAGCGTACCTTCCAAAAAACCAAGGGAATGAATAATTTCAGCAACCTTTATGTCGTCCGACCCCCCCGCGAAGAAGATTTCGCTTTTCCTTAGATTTGGCTTTAGTCAGACCAAGCAACAAATCTGTCAATACCTACTTTCAGTAGAGAGGTGGAGGGCAAATCGACTTTAGAAATAGTAACACATCATCCGCAAGAGAAAGGTGGGAAAACAAATATTCTTGCAATCTCTAGAAGAATTTAAAGGATGGGCGATGGGCGATGTGTTTAAGCGTCCAGTATACTGGAAAAAGATCTCCATGACAAGGGTGAAGAGGTAGGGAACATCGGGTCCCCTTACCGATACTCCTAACCGCTAGGGAAGAAGCCATGAAGTTTCTCCATTTATAGCCACTGAGAACATGGGAGATGTCACACAGTTATGAATCAACTGAGTGAGCTTACAGGGAATAACAAAGCCAGCAAGACACTCTCGAGAAACTCCAATCAAAATATCATAGGCCTTATGAAAATCCACTTTCATAGCACATTTAGGCAAATAGAGGACATTGTGAAAACCACAGAAGAGTTCCTAAGCCAACATAATGTTATCGCTAATGGGCTTGCCCCTAACAAAGCGCTTTGAGGAGGGCTAATAAGAGAAGGCAGGACCCTGGCTATTCGTTAGCAATAATCTTCATGATGCATTTATATACCGTATTGCAACAAACAATGGCCGAAAGTCATTCAACGCAACAGCATTAGATTTTAGGCACCAACGTGAGGATGGTGGTATTAGTCTCCTTCAACAAGCAGCCAAAGGAAAAAGACATCTTTTATAGCAAGCACAATCAAGGGACCAACGACATCCCAAGAGTTTGAAAAAAGTCCGCCGTAAACCCATCAGGGCCAGGAGCTTTGCCTTTAGGGAGAGAAAACTAGTACTTCTCCGAATCTCCAAATCAGATATTTCAAGAGATAATGAGTCAATCTAAAAAGCATCCAAGGTGCGTGCAATAACTGGCCTTAAGTCCTCCATCGAGGATGCCACAGCTAATAGGTCCTTGTAGAAGGACACCACATATTCGTGGACCATAGGCAGGTCAGTGATGAGAGTACCAGAGCTATTGACGACCAAGAAAGTTTGTTGCTAAGTACCTCTTATTGACCGAGAGGTGAAAAAATTTAGTGTTGAGCTCCCCTTCATTAAGCACTTAATCCGTGACTTCTGGCTATAGAAAGATTCTTCATTGAGTCAAAGCTTAGAAAAAGATTGCAGTAGAATCTTCTGTTGATTGGCCAGCTCTTGGTTTCGGGGATCACTAGCAAGGGCATCTTGGATAGCCAATAGATCTGCCCTAGCCCGAGAAGTGCGAAGCGATATGTCCGAGAAAGCCTTTTTGTTAAGCAGCCTCAGCCGAGCTTTAAGCAATTTAAGGCGCCTGCAGAGAATAAACATGGTGGAGCCAAGCAGCGGAATATTCCGAACCCACGAAACCATCGAAGAATAAGATGGGCGAGACATCCAAAAGTTGAAAAACTTAAAAGGTTTCCTGCTACCAGTAAGAGGCACAATACAGATGATGATAGGGAAGTGATCCAAGACTCCCAGGCCAAGAAATTGGCTTCGAAGTAGGAGAACTCGTTGCTCCAGCAGTTGTTAATCAGGGCACGATCAATCTTGCGTTGTTTTCTGGAAGCACCCGAGGATGTCGACCAAGTAAATCTATAGCCACGTACCGAAGATCATCAAGACCAACTTGGTTTAAGCATTCACCAAACTCATCATAACTAGGCTGCTAGATATTGGAGCTGTCAATTCTATCAGTAGGGTTTTTAATGGCATTGAAATCACTAAGGACCATCCAGGGATGATCTAGCTCCTCACTCAAGCAATGAGGTTAGCCCATAAGGGACGTCTTGCCACAAAGTATGGTCTGCATAAACCATAGAAATAAAACACAGCTTATTCAGAGGAGTAAGAGCAAAAAGCCATGGATAGCCTGAGCCGAATAGCCTGCAACTGAAAAGTAGCCCGCTCGGGATCCCAACCGATCCATATCCTGCCTCTAGCAGAGTACTCGTAGTTTGCCTGCCAACTCCAGCCAGGAATGAGGCTAGTAGAAATATTCAAAAAAAGAGACTCTGGAACCTTAGTCTCTAGGATACCAATACAACACAAATTATTATATCTAACTAGGCTTCTAATCTCAGCTTGTTTGAGAGAATCCATGAGTCCTCTAATATTCCAAGCGGATCTGGCGCAATTTTTTTTTTTGGTAAAGGTAAGAATCGGATTGACTAATCAAAATCACAAACAACCTAAACCAGAGCGCAACGACCCGTACAAAAATAACCCTCCACCAGAATCCACACAAATGTAGAGACGGGTGCAGGGCTGATGGGAGGGAATGCGCAAAGGGCTAAATAGGGGAACAAACCCCCGAGTACACAAGCAAAACCGAAGCAACAACAAAGGCAAACCACAAACAAACAAACCAGCAGACAACAAATTACGAGAAGATCAAGAGGGAACAACCCCAGGAAGTCAGGATACGCCTATTGCGAGAGTTATATTCCACATCCTTGAAGGTCAAAACCTTATCTTGGATCATCTTAGCGAGATGCTTCTTAAGCGCAGTGGCATCACGAGATTGGTTCCTAAAGATAATGTGGTTTCGCTCTGACCAGATCAAGTGACAAAGAGCAACGAAGGAAAACCGAATGATGCAGCGGTGGAATTGTTGTCCACCGAATTTTCTAATAGCCCAAAGGAGATTCTCCTGCCAAATCCTATTCCGCCAAGAGAGACCACACTTAGTAGCCTAATAACCAGCAAGGGATCCTCGTGACTTTACATCCAAAAAATAAATGGTCCATCGATTCTGGTCTACAGCGGCAAAAGGGGTAGACTCCATCCACAATCCTTCGATAGTTCAATAATAATACCTGTGTAGATAGCCTATTAAGGGTAGCAAGCCACAACAGGAAGGAATGGCGAGGGGTGATATGGCGATCCAAATGAACCGATGCCAATAAACCAATCTGCCCCTGTGTCTAATGTCGTTCCATGCGAATGCAATCGAGAATGTATCAGAGGGGTAACAAAACAAGTAAGACGATCCCGCCTAGCCAAGGTAAGGACCAAGGAAAATCAGGCCAGGTATGCAGACGTTCCAAAACAGCATTGGGCAAATAATGACCTTCGCAGAAGTCTCGAATCGTAGCTTTCCAAGAAATACCCGACTAGTAGATATCTCTATCAAAAAGGATTTGAACAAAGGACTGTTAGAGTGCCAAGGATCAAACCAAAAAGAGATAGTCGTTCCTTCACCAATACGCCACCGGGAGCGAGGAAGGAACAAGGGGCGAAGATCAAGAATTTTCTTCCACTCCAAGAGCAAAAGGTCGGCTCGTTAACGACCCAAAAATTCTTGTTCTTTAAGAAGATGGAATGAATCCATTATACCAAAGCGACTCTTTATTTGAGAAAAGGATCCAAATATGCTTGAGCATTGCTGCCCGGTTACAGTCAACAATGTAACCGACACCATATTGGCCTCCGATAAGAGGAGGACGTTATCAGCAAAGAACAAGTGAGTCAACCGAGAAGACTTGCACCTCCAGAAGTACTTAAATCCCAAAAGCCTGGCTTGGCCTTCAAGAACACCAGAAAAAATTTCCATAACCAAAGTAAAGAGGTAGGGAGACATGGGATCACCTTGACAAATACCTCTTCCACTGGAGAAAAACCATGAAGCTCACCATTGATCGACACTAAGAATTTGGGAGAGCGCAGGCATCCATCACCAAGTTAACAAACCCCAGGGAAACCGAATGCAAGCAAGACCAACTCCAGGAAATCCCAATTGACAATGTCATAGGCCTTTTGGAAATCAACTTTGATGGCACATTTCAGAGAATATGGCTTAAGGTAAAACCCGCTAAAAAGGTCCTGAGCAATAAGAATATTATTGCTTATCCACCGCCCTTGTTAAAAGCCTTGGGGGTTTATCACAGACGGAAGAACAGAAGCCATGCGGTTAGCCAAGATTTTAATGATGCATTTGTAAACGGTATTGCAATACGAAATAGGCCTGAAATCCCCCATCCTAGAAGCATACGGTACCTTAGGAACCAAAGCAATAATTGTGGCATTAGTCTCCTTTAACAGATTACCAAGAGGAAGAAACCCTTGATAGCCTCCGTGACCGAATGGCTGATTATGTCCCACGTCATTTTAAAGAAATCAACATTAAAACCGTCGGTCCCAGAACTTTACCACTAGCCAGAGAAAATATGGTTTCCCTGATCTCCTCATCCGAGATCGATCTAGATAACAATTGTAAATGATCATCCAACAAAGGATTAGAGATAGCACAGCGTACCTCTTGTATGGAGAAGAGTTCATACCGTTGGCCAAGGGCAAAAAGATGCTAAAGTAACCAACAATATGATCGTGAACCGCCGGCATGTCAGTCAGCATGTTATGTCCGCCTCCAAGACAGAGAGAATTCTGTTTTGGAGATACCTCTTATGACAAAGTGATGGAAATACTTTGTGTTCAAATCACCTTCCTTGGCCATTTCAATCGGGATTTCTGCTTGAAGAAGGATTCTTCTTGCAATCTAAGATCCACAAACTCCTTAAGCCGAGACTTCTCCAAGTCAGCAAGACGCTAGCTGTTAGGGTCAAGGAGTAAGGCTTCCTGGACATCCAGGAGAGCCTTCCTAGCATCTAGAGTATGGCTAGAGATGTCCGAATAGAAGTCCTTGTTGAGCTGTTTCAATCGCCTTTCAAAAGCTTCAGCTTCTGGCATAAGCAGAACATTGGAGAGCTTATCATTTGGGTGTCCCACACTTGGGTAACAACCGGACGAAACACCGAGTTAGGAAGCCGATAATTAAAAAATTTGAAGGCTTCTTGGAACAAGGTTGGGAAACGATACGGACGGTCATTGGAGAATGGTCCGAAACTCCTGGAGCCAAAAAGAAGGCCTCCGAGAAGGAGAAGACATTCCTCTAATAGTCGTTAATGAGAACCCGATCAATTTTCCTATGTTTACGTAGCGGCCCTAAAAAGGTCGACCAGTGAATCTGAAGCCAAAAACAAAGATCATCCAACCCAGCACGCTCAATACATTGGCCGAACTCATCAAAAGCTGGAATCCAATGGTTAGAGCTACCAACTCTATCAGAAGGGCCTTTAATAACATTGAAATCCCTCGCCACAAGCCAAGGTAAGTCCGTATGAGAGATACTAAGATGCTCAAGTGCAGATCACAGCAATCTTCTAGAACAAAAGTATGGCCAGCATAAACGATAGAGATATATCATACCACATTAATGGCGAGCAAGTGAAAACTACCATGGATAAACTGATCCGAGGCTGAGAGGACGCCAAAAACCGCCACTCGGGGATCCCAAGCAAGCCAAATATGACCACTGGGAGAATCAATGTAGTTGGCTAACCATGTCCAATTCGGGATAAGAGAAGAGGACAAACTAGAGAAGAGAGACGACGGAACTTTTGTTTCCAAAATGCCGATACAACAAAGGTTATTGACCTTAACAAAATGTCGAATTTCAGCCTGCTTAAGGGGGTCAAGCAATCCCCTAATATTCCAAACACCAAGCAACATATTTACAAGGAAAAGGGATAAGGATTACCATTTGTTCTCACCCCGCTTCCTTCTCGAGGAAGCTTTTAGTTTTCCAGCAGGGGTGGTACAATTCTGAGGAACATTATGCTGGACAGCTTCGGAGGAGGATGCCACCATCACCTTAGTCAGATCAGACTTCACATCAAGGATAGGGTCTGCTTTGTCCCGCAAGATTGGCTACGCATTCTAAAAGGAGGATCCTCGTCCCCATCACTCCCCACATTGCTAATGGTATCTTCAATCTCTTCCTCAGAGTTGGACGATGAAACCATCACCTCACTTGATCCACTCATGCTTAGCACCGGAGAGTCACGGATCAAATCCTTAGTCGGGACAAATAATGGGTTCTGGGAGACTTCACAAAGTGTAGAGACAACCTGCTGCTTACCGACAGTTGGAGTGGCAGCTTGCTTTTTTGGAACGAGATTTCTTCCTCCTCTCCACTGTGTTCCACCCATCTTGTAGCTGAGCAGGAGGCTGGGCAGTGTCTTGCACCACTTCAGTATCATCTAACATAGGTATAGAGTGAGCCAGAGCTGGAGGTGAAAACTCGGGTTGTACATGTGTCGGCAGTGGAGGTGATACCTCAACATTAGCTAGACTGCTCTCAGCACATTGGTGGCCAAAGATACCACGTTTATCACAAGATAGTGGTCGCCATTCGTATTCCATCGAAATAGGATGCACCATACCAGTGTCCAATTCCACTTCAATCGATTCCAATAAAGGAGAATTGCTATGATTTCAACACAAACACGCACAAAAGAGAGCATTCTCAAGTTTACTGTATGAAGGTCAACATGACGAGGTTTCCCAATCGCACTCGCAACCAAACTAACAGCATGAGCAGACCACATGGAAAAGGGGATGGATTTCAGTCGAATCCACAAGGGAGGGTAGCATGCTGATCTTTCTTAAGGATCAAATGAGGGTGCCATTGCTGTAGGATTAGAGGAACTCTAGACACCGTTATATGGCCACTATCCAATATCTGCCTTCGAAATTCCGCATCAGGTATATTGAAGAAGAAAAAGCCATCATCATTAGCCATTATCTCAACAACATGGGGACCCCAAAGATGCTTAACAACCATTTCAGTCGCCTTGAATGATAACCGTCTACCTGCATAGTATCCAACCAAACAGGATTTCCATTTCAGGTGGGCTTCCTCTAGCACCTCATCTGAGATATGACTAAGGGTGTACCATTCACAATCTTAGGAGGAATGTAAGAGAGAGCATACCTTTTTCAGCAGATTTCGCAACAGCAGCCCAAGAACCTGCGGGGGTTAGTAGCCTTAGAAGCTGGGCGAGGGGTTCTGAACAATGAGAGTCCTCTGCTACGTGAACGCCTAGCTTGGCATTGTTTCAGCCCATGTCTCCAACAAAGGAAGTGCCAACACCTACTGGATTCACAATAGGGACCATCTTCGAACGGGCAGTATCCGCAAGAGTGCCATTTCCCACTGGGATTGCTCCATCAGGCACATTTGGGCAAGCAGTATTAGCAGTAGTAGAGGAGCCTACTGCTACAGCAGGAGCTTGAACACTTGTGCCGGCAAGTTCGTGCTGAAGCTAACCATTGGTGTCAGGCAATTTAACAGCCTTAGCTCTCCCCATATCCATAGGGGCTTCCTTGGGATTGGTCGAATTGCAGGTTTAGGCGCCATCAAGATTTAACTTTCAGCCATGGGTGGCAAACCAGAAGTAGCATCCCGCGACTCACAAGGCTAGCCACGTGACAAACCGGCGAGATAATCCAAGGGGATAGGTTAATAGAGAAGCAAGGGCGACCTTAGGAGCGAAATCCAAGCTCGAATCAACGAGTGCAAAGCTATGAGAATCAGCAACCCGACATAGCACAGTAGCACAGCAGCTCTCGACTCAGATCCGAAATGGGAGAGAAAGTAGGGCACGAGAAGATAATCCAACCGGAGGGATTGGACACCACCAGGAGGCGACCCCAACAGCCAAAAACCAGCTCAATCCAACGGTTGGATAACCGAAAAACACGAAACTCAGGCGAAGGGCCAACCGACCAGAGACGAGCGGGAAATTTCATCCATGAACAGTAGAGAGAATAACCCGCGAAAATGAAAAGTCAATCTATGATCTGGCGCAATTTTTTTTTTTTTTTTGGTAAAGGTAAGTATATGATTGACTAATCAAAATCGCATACAACCTAAACTAATGCGCAAGGACCTGTACAAAGACAACCCTCCACCAGAATCTACACAAATGTAGAGGCGGGTGCAGGGTTGACGGAGGGAATGCGCAGAGGGCTACACGAGGGAACAAACCCCTGAAGAACAACCAGAGTGAAGACAACGACAAAGGCAAGCAAAAAATAAAAGGACCCAAGGAACACCAGGTCATGAAATAACCGAGAGGGAACATCCCCAGGAAGTCAGGATACACCTGTTGCGGGCGCTGTCATCACGTCCTTGAAGGTTAAAGCCTTGTCCTAGAAACTTAGAGAGGTGCTTCTTAAGTGTAGTGGCATCACGGACCTGGTTCCTGAAAATAATGTGGTTCCTCTCTGACCAGATCAGGTGGCATAGGGCCGCAAAAGAAAACCGAATGATGCAGTGGTGAAAATGCTTTCCACCGAATTTTTGATGGACCAATGGAGATTCTCGAGCCATGTTCTATTTTGCCAAGAAAGTCCACACTTAGTAGCCCAAAACCAGCAAGGGATCCGGTGATATTGCATCTGAAAAACAAGTGGTCAACCAAATCTAGTCTACAACGGTAAATGGGACATACACCTTCCCTAATTCTTCGATAATTCAACAAAAGCACCTGAGTGGGCAGCCTATTAAGGGTGCCAGCCACAGTAAGAAAGCATGGCAAGGGGTAATATGGCGATCAGAGATGAACCGATGCCAATGAACTAGGCTGCCCTTGCATCTAATATCATTCCATGCAGACGCAACCGAGAAAGTACCTGAGGGGTGGCAAAGCCAAGTAAGGCGATCCCGCCTGGTCGAGGCGAGGATCGAAGGGAAATCAGGCCAGGAACTCAGACAATCCAAGATAGAATTGGGCAGATGATGGCCTTAACAAAAATCTCGGACCGTAGCCGTCCAAGGATGCCCGATTGGTAGATGTCCCTATCCGAGAAAGACTTGAATAAAGGACCATTAGCATGCCAAGGGTCAAACCCAAAAAGAGATAGACGATCCATCACCAGACGCCACCTTCAATGAAACCAAGGGATGTGACCAGCTGGTTCTTCAAGATAATAGAGCTCCTCGAATAATACATCTCACTCTTTTGATCGTTGGGGTTGAGACCCAACAAGCGGAGAATTTTTATAAGCCATCTTTCAACAACGTAACTGACCCCAAATTTGCCTCAAGAAGAGGAGAACGTCATCAGCAAAGAAAAGGTGGGTCAAACAAGAATACTTGCACCTCCAGAAGAATTTGAAACGAAAGCCTGGCTTGACCATGAAGAATACCAGAAAAAATCTCCACCACCAATGTAAAGAGGTAAGGGACATGGGATCACCTTGACGAATACCTCTTCCACTGGAGAAAAAGCCATGAAGCTCACCATGATCGACACTGAAAAATTGGGAGAGCGAACACATTCCATCACCAAGTTTACAAAAGACCTGGGGAAACCGAATGCAAGCAAGACCAACTCCAGAAAATCCCAATTCACGGTGTCGTAGGCCTTTTGGAAATCAACTTTGATAGCACATTTCAGAGAATACTGCTCAAGCTGAAACCCACTAAAAATCTCTTAGGAAATAAGAATATTATCGCTAATCGACGGCCTTGACAAAAGCTTTTTTTTTGGGGGGAGGGGGGGGGCTTATCACAGACGGAAGAACAAAAGCAATACGGTTAGCCAAGATTTTAGTGATGCATTTGTAAACAGTATTGCAGCAAGAAATAGGCCTGAAGTCCCCATCTTCGAAGCATTCGGCACCTTAGGAACTAGAGCAATAATTGTGGCATTAGTCTCCTTCAACAAATTATCGAAGAGGAAAAAATCCTTGATAGCCTCTGTGACCACAAATGGTCAATTATGTCCCATGTCATTTTAAAGAAATTAATATTAAAACATCGGGCCCGGAGCTTTGCCACTCTTGAAAGGAGGGGAGGTCATACCCACGGCCCCGGGGCAAAAAGAGCCCTAAAGTAGTCGACAATATGATCCTGAACCGCCGACATGTTAGTCAACATGTTGCCATCCACATCCATGACAGAGAGAATTCTCTTTTGGAGATGCTTCTGATGATAAAGTGATGAAAATACTTCGTGTTCAAATCACCTTTCTTAAGCCATTTCAAGCGGGATTTCTGCTTGAAGAACGATTCTTCCTGCAACCTGAGGTCTGCAAACGCCTCCAGCCGGGACTTCTCCAGGTCAACAAGATGTGGGTTACGGGTCAAGGAGTAAAGCTTCCTAGACATCCAAGAGAGCCTCCTGGCATCCAGAGTATGGCTGGAGATGTGAAAGAAATCCTTGTTGAGCTGTTTCAACTAGCCTTTCAATAGCTTCAGCTTCCAGCATAAGTAGAACATTGGAGAGTATCATTTAGACGTCCCACACTTGGGTAACAACCGGACGAAATACCGGTTAGAAAACCAGTAATTAAAAAATTTGAAAGGCTTCTTAGAACAGGTGGCTAACAATACGGACTGTCATTGGAGAATGATCAGAAACTCCCGAAGAAAGCAAGCTTCGGATAAAGAGAAAACATTCCTCCATTGGTCATTAATGAGTACCCGATCAATTTTCCTTGTTTGCGTAACTCCCCTGAAAAAGTCGACAGGTGAATCTAAAGCCGGAGTAATGAAGATCATCAACCCAGCATGCTCAATGCATTGCTGAATTCATCAAAAGCTGGAATCCAACGGTTGGAGCTTCCAACTCTATCGAAAGGGTCTTTAATATCATTGAAACCCCCGCCCTACCACCAAGGAGAGTCGCATGAGAGACACTAAGATGCTCAAGAGCAGACCACAGCAATCTTCTAGTCACAAAGTATGGCCAACATACACGATAGTGATATAACATACCACATTAAAATGAGTAAGTGAATGCGACCATGATAAACTGATCCGAGGTAGAGAGGATGGCAAAATCCGCAACCCGAGGATCCCAACCAAGCCAAATACATGACCATAGCGGGGAATCAACGTAGGTTGGCTAACCATGTTCTGAATTCGGGATTAGACGAAGAGGACAACTTTCTCACCGGAACAAAGACGATAGAACTCTTTCTTTTACGTTTCCAAAATACGGATACAAAAAAGAGTGTTAACCTAGAAAAAATACCGAACATTCAGGGGGGAGGGGGGTGGGGGGGGCGGGGGGATACTGCCTAGGCGAAAGGGATAAGGTTTAACCATTTGAGTACCACCTCGCTTCCTTCTCGCAGGAAGCTTTATAGGTTTGCCGCCAGCCGGGCTGTTGGCAAATTTGAGGAATGAACATCCTATGTATAGCGACAGGACCCCGAGGAAGGAATGCCCTATCATTCACCTTAACTCAGATCTGACTTCATTCAGGAATAGGGTTCTCGTTGTTCTGTCCGCCAGACTGAGCCTGCTAGCATTCCGAAATAGATGGACATCCCTTATCCCCATCACACTACCCCCACATTGACACCCTATGTATCCTCAATTTCTACCCTACAAAACTGACGATCGACACACCGCCTCACTTGATTCACCCGTGCTAAGCCTTCAGGCAGATGCAGGATCAAATCCTCAGCCCAGGACAAATAATTGAGATTCCGAGAGACTTCACAAAGATGCAGAGACAACCTGCTAGCCGGCCTTACCGATATTTGCGCATGGCCAGATTGCTTTTTAGAGACGAGATTCTTCCTAATCTCATCACCCGTATTCTAATCATCTTCAGCCCGAGGCCTGCAGCCAGAGAGCCATAAACAGTTGCCCTTTTACACCACTTCAAGTATCAACCAGCACAGGCCTTGATGAGTGATGCCAGAGCAGGAGACGTGATTACTTCAGGCATGGAATATTAACCCCGAAGACTGCTGAGGTGATACTCCAACATGCAGCGGGACGTAACCTAGGCACTCTGAGCATTGCGTGCGCCCAAATATAGCATATTTGCCACAAGATACAAGGCGCCTGCCATCATACTCTCAATGAGCATAAGCGATGCACCACCCCCAGTATCCAATCCACTTCAACAGATTCAACAGAGAAGAGAGTATTGCTGTAATTCAACACAACCCAGTCACAAAGCAGAGCATTCTCAGAGTTAGCCGTATGAGCTCCAACATTGGAGAGATGGTTTCCTACATCGCCCCGTCTTGCAATACAAGCTGAAATAGCATGAATCAGACCACATGAGAGAACGAGATAGACAATTCAACGAATCCCACAATACATTTATTGAGAAGGGACAACATGCCTAATCTTTCTTAAGATCAAGTGAGTAAATTGGGAGGTAGACCAGTAGTAAGTAGTGGGGTGGTTTCTGGCGGAGGAGAGCCATTGTTGCAGAATTAGTGGTACTACTAAAACACGTATATAACCACTAAGCCAGAATATTATCCTCTCGAAAATATGCATCGATGTATGTTAACCCCCCCCCCAAAGAAAAGCGCCCTCACATTAGCCATAACTTCAGTAACATGGGGACCCCAAATATGCTTAAACAGCCATCTCCGTTGCCTTAAAAGAAGGGAATGGAATGTCAACCGACGAAGCTACCCCCCCCCCCCCCCCCCACCAAAACACGATTCCATTTAGTTGGGGGCCTTCTCCAACTAACCCCCATCATGCAGATGCGCACCAAGGTTTACCATTCACATAGGTAATCGAGGTATATAAGCACAATGAGAACATACCCTTTCCAGTCGATTGTAACCGACCGCCCCCTGGATGATCGTTTGATGTATCGAGCCCTTGTACCGACCTCTTTCGGGAGCGTCTAGAAGTGTGAACGTCCCCGACTTCTATGAATGCCCTGTTTAAGGCATGTTCTCGCCCTTCACAATTGCAACTAAGCGGAGGTCCCAACACCTGCATAGATGCCCACCAGAGGATAATATTGGCGCAGCAGCCGCCGGTAGATTGCTTTCAGCAACCGCCCCCCCCCCCCCGAGAGGGATTCACAG
>JAGVVM010009925.1:0-14230 GCA_019149425.1 Psidium friedrichsthalianum | reverse complement strand
TGCAATTTTTGCTTCAAGTTGTGGAGAAGGAGGGAAATGTGAACAAGGCCAAGAACACTTTTGGGGAAATGGTTGTCCGCCTTGGATGGAGTTCGCAGTACATGTCGGCTTATGATGCTTTCTTGACTACACTAGTTCGTGGGTCGCATGCTGAGGAGGCCATCAAATTTCTGCAAGTGATGAAGGGAAAAAACTGCTTGCCAGGTTTAAAGTTTTTTTCCACCGCCCTTAATATTCTTAGTAAGAGGGATGATTCACACAACTGTATCCTGTTGTGGGATATCATGGTTGGTAGTGGATTGATGCCTAACTTGTTCATGTACAACCAAATGATTGGTCTGCTGTGCAACAATGGCGACACCGACAATGCATTCAGGCTGCTGGATGAGATGGTGTTTCATGGTGCTTTCCTGATTCCTTGACATAACTTGATTTTCGGATGTCTAGTTAAAAACAAGAAGGTCCGCCAAGCAGCCAAATTTTTTGTGGAGATGATCAAGAATGAGTTGCCGCCAACTCATTCTAATTGCTCCATGGCCATAGCTATGTTTTTTAGTGGCGATGACCCTGAGACAGGTGTCGATATATGGAACTACATGATCAACAACCGCTTCTCACATCTCGATGAAAGTGCGAATGCCTTGCTTCTTGGCCTCTGCAATTTAGGTAGGTTTCTCAGAGTTGAGGAAATTTGCGGAAGAAATGTTTGATCTAAGAATAGCATCTATGATCACGAGGGAAAAGTTGAAGGAGGCCTTGTATCACGCGGGAAGGAGAAGTGCAAGGACACATATGATTTTCTTTCAAGGAGATGGAGAGCTTGAAGATATCCCATACAAGCATCACTTTCAAACCTTCTCATGTTTGCATCTATTTTTTTTCTCTATTTTGGTGAATCTCCCAAAGAACTGGATTAGTTGCAGTGAATAAAAATTTCTTGATGTGAGCATCTCTCTCTCTCTCTCTCTCTCTCTCTCTCTCTTTCTCTCTGTGGCATTTTGTTGTTCACTTTTGCATTTTTTGGTGTGATCTTCTGATACTCATCGTGCAAATCTTATTTTCATTCTTTAGTTGTGAAGGAAATTTCGATGTTCGAATATTTGGTCTATAAGAAATATTGTTACTGGGGAGTGCTGTTGTGCAAAAGAGCCAGGGAGATGGCTGATCCTCCCCTACTTCACTTTTAAGTTGCTTGGGACCTCTTGTTCCATTTGTCTTCAATAGTCTTCCACGGCTTATGCAGTGAAGTCAATGGCTTTTTTTGGTTCCTAGAATGTGCGGAAGTTCATACAATTATAAGGAACTTTCAAACATGGCGCAATTACACATCTTTTTGATCATTTGGTTGGAAATGGATGCACAAGCTTGACCTCAAAAGTAATTCTCTGATGTCAAGCCAAAGTGTATTCTGGCTTCTACCGGGCGACTTGTCCTAGCTTTGATGTTTCCCCTTTGCCTGCAGTCCCTCCTCCTCTTACCATTGTCTCTTTGCTCTTTTCCTCTCCTCTCCGTTGTCTTTTCTTCTCTCCATCTCATTTAAAAGTAAATTGTGTACAAAATTCTGTTTAACTAGAAAGTCTCATAATTGTTCAGCACATTGTCCCCAATACCATGCTCTTTAGAGCCCTTCTTTATTAGATATAATTCTGGTCCTTTCCACTTTTATGGACTGTTGGGTCTCTTGAGAACATACATTTGGTTTGGTTTCTCGTTTCCTACATTTCTTTTCTGTATACTCTGGTCCTGTCCATCTTTTATGGACTTTTGGGTCTCTTGGGAACATACATTTGGCTTGGTTTCTTGTTTCCTACATTTCTTTTCTGCATACTCATTGAGTCCAGACATTTCTTTTAAAGAAATTGACATTATTTCTTGCTTGACCGCGCATGCGCTTTTCTTCGGACTTTAGATTGAATATATAACTACCATTTTCCTGGTTATGGTGTTTACTGCTTGGGTGAATGACCAATGAAGTTATGGACTTTAAAGCTTGCACTGTTGATTTAGGGTTGCTCCTGTGAATCATTTTGCTACAAAGTGCAGTTATGCTTTTCCATCTTCTCGGGCGATTGTGCTGGAAGTCATTTGTTATGTAGAGCTATGAGCTGTAAACTACTGGTTACACTCATGATTAAGTTTCATGTGTACAAAGTCAAGAAGATGAAGCTTGAACTGCTATCTAATGTCTTGTCCCTGCCTTTTGATGTTGGTAATTATCTGGGCCATAGAGATATTTCCTTTATGTGTCGTCTCACAGTAAGTGGAAGGCCATCCACCTTAACTTTAGCAACCTATTCGGCAGTGTGGCTCTGAGGGATATAACCTATAATATCTTTGTGAACAACCAAAAATAATCAACTTTTAAGACAAGTCCTTGCCACCGGCCATGGTTGTCTAATGATATGGCCTAATATTTTATATCTGAGGTGACCATTTCTAACCCGCTTGTGGTAGTAGTACGTGTATCTCGCTTTGGTGAATTTATTCCGGTCCTCTAGCACCTTGAGCTTTGTCGAGGTGCACTGCTTCGGAGTGATGGTGGCGCATGGTGCTTAGACAATTAACTTCATCTTAAATTTGAACTTTCCTAGTGGGTATGTGACTACAACAGAAAATGGAGTAGCTATGTGGGTTGCCCCTCCTCGCCCTCTCAGTTTCATTGAAAAGAAACGGGTTTCTTAAGATAGTTCCTTTTTGTAACACTTCTTTAAATTTAGGACACTTCAAGATTGTAAAAGTATTTCCATTTTATATTTACTCCGTGTAATGTAAGGGTTTACACAGGAACTCAGTTTTGCTGTCTGCATCCCATGCTCTAGACAATCTATATAACTCTAATTCATGAAGTGTGAAGCCTTGGAACTGCCACTCCCACCAATCATATGTGTGAGAAATGACTCGAATGAAATAGGGATGTGGTAGTTCCAGATGAGCAGGATATCTGTCATACTCCCTTAAACATCAATTTTGAACTTTTATTTGAAGCCTACGCAAAACCTCTTGGAAGCTGGAACCATCCTGAAACATTTGATAGCGCTTCCATGGGTTTTGGGAAATCTTGCACTGTCTCAAACTCTTCGGCATTTTGTAAGTATGAACGAAATAATGTTGTACTGCACAATTTTGATGCATGCTTGATCTGCGATTGCTTTGAGGGATTACAGGTGAATACAAATAGTTCACAATAAAGTATTAAATATCAACATCAACATCACCTTTATCCCAAACTAGTTGGGGTCAGCGGTCGATGAACCCGAACAATAAAGTATTAAATATATGGATCAAAAATGAAGAAATGCTCAACATCAATAATTATGTCAAGAGCACATTGACTACCTTGCTTAGGTTGTAGCGATGTAGGGTACAAGCTGTACCTGTTTGTTGTGATCCATACCTTGGAATCTATCCTATATTTTCAGGTTCTCAATTGTTTCGAAAGTAGAACTTATCCTATTACCTGGGAAACTATCCAATCCTCAATTGTTTCAAAAGTGAAACTTATCCTATTACCTGGGAAACTATCCAATCATGTCAATTCTGTAGGATCACCCCGTTTCTCCTTCATAAATTGTTGTGCAGCCAGGAGCATGGCCAGAATAGGCGATTTCTTGCCCTCCTGCTACATTTAGCATCTTTGTTGCAGCGAATGGTTTTTCCTAGTTTACAAGCTGCAAATGGCAGTTGGAGAAATTCGACATTTCTATTTTGCGAGTAAAGAGAATTTTCTAGCTGACAAATTCATCATGAGGTATGAGGCTACTTGGAGGCAGCTGCTCAAGTGCTCATTGGTTCAATGATGCTATCGCAGGAAAGTCAACTTTTCCTGTTGCTATGGACATGATGGATACCATCTTTGTGCTTGTCTAAGTTTAACAACTTGATGATTAGATTTCAGATTACAACCTCTCACAATTGTGGTTCAAAGTTGACATATATCTGGCTTGGGCAGACTTTTGTTTGTAATATATTGCATCTACTCAAATTTGGTGCATCTATGTGTGTTAGGCCTTTTCTTAAATTTTTAAACTTCACTCTGTTGGAAAAAATTCTTGCATTTAACTTTTTTTTTTCTATTTTGATTGTTCGGATTGTCCATGGACTTTGCTTGTAATGCCCTCACCCGATCTGGGGAGGCTGCACTAAGCAGCTCTGTCTAAATGTTCAAATAGTATCACGTCAGGAGCCCCAGAATATATTAAGCATTAGGTTTGACGTTACTAAAGCTCTGCTTAAAGTTGCATGCCAGTTTTCTTTCCAGCTTAAGTAGTAAGTACTACCCTTGAGTTTGCTAATAACAATTCATCACGACAAAATTGATCAAGTTAGGAACTCTCTGCCAGAAATATGACAACTTTTAATATCTGTTATGAATTTTCAGTTGCTCAATTGACAGACTCCCCCAAAAATGGAAAGAAAGCAAGCAAGGAAGGAAGGAAGGAAGGAAGAGAGAGAGAGAGAGTGGTTGAAGAAAATGTGCGCAATTTTCTTCTGGCTGAGTCTTTGGAATGTATTGTAACAGAGTATAGCCCTGAGGGTACCTGTAAATTGAATATTGTGCGGCAGAAAGCCATGTCATCAGATGATTTTTGCATTGTGGCACTCTTAGTATGATTGACTGCACATCTGTCATCACTAGTATCGGAGTCTCTTTTCAATGGGTCAATGGTGATCCCTCAGTTTTGTCTTCCAGATCTGATTTCTTAGGTTTTACTTACCGTAGGCACGATCATAGGTAGTATTCCTGTAACTCATATTATCGTGCTTGAGCCAGCGCTTCTCATTATCTCTCTCCTGTTTCATTTCAGCAGACCTGGTTACTCTTTAAATCCTCATCAGACTCCTTGCTCTATGATTTGTTTCCGTTTCCGTTTCCTATGTTTCTGTGAGCTGCGTGTAGTTCTGAAATTGGATATTTTTAGTCATGTTATGTGCTGATTTCCTGGTTCTGGACCTCTTGTCTATGTCAAGGTGGCTTGTGTCCGCCATCTGCCTTTTGTTTAAATACTGGAAACCCACAAAGCTACTTCAGTTGAAATTATATTTATTTGCACTTGTCTGTTGATGCTATCTTGTTCCGTTGGTTCTTTTCATTGATTGAGCTTAACACTCCCTTAACATGTGGGCAGAAGCTAATCACCTGGTTCTATACGCTGCATCTCTTTGTTTGTGATAATTCCCTCAGTATTATGGTCTTTGCATCTTTACTAATGCGGTAATCCATTTGTTGAAAAGGCCAAGCTCATGCCCCAAAAGTCTCATTTGGAAGAAAACCAGAGTGGCCGAGATGGGTGTAATGGAGCTGAGTTGAGATTGACCCTTTTATTACTCGAGCTTGATTTGATTTGAGATTCAATGTTTTTAATTCGTTTAGAGCTTGAGCAAGCTCGACTTTTCAAGCACAAGTCCAATAGGAAATATAAGGGAATTCAACTACTTGACTGCGCTATTGGGTGCTTGAATTAAGTATTGCAACGGTCCAGCCAGAGTCGGTTTGTTACTTGAGTTACTCGAGCTCAACAAGATTCAGTCATGGAGGGTTGTTAGCAGTTGAGCTCAAGTGGATGGAAAGTCTCGTTAAGATTGCATGGAGATGGCGGCATATTGTGGTCATTCAGAGCATCGATAATGGTGGTGATATGTTGTGATGTGATCTCTAATTGATCGAAGTGATGATTAATAGCTTCACGAGCTAAGAATACACTAGCCATGATTAGTTTCCATCAGAAGAATTTGGAAAGCCTTTTGTAGGTGTAACGTGTTGCTCGACACCGATGGTTTCAGGTGTGATTGTGCTCTCTTTTTTTGGGCTGATTCCGTAAGAATAGCAGCAGGAGTTCCTCAAGCGGAAATGTCTCCATCGATGTCTATTAGGGCAACCGAGGAGATTACATGGAGAAAATCAGTCGTTCCTGCAGAAAACATGTCAAGGCTTGCTGTACATTTCATTCTGCTAAGTTCACTATGGATCTTAAGATTTGTTAACATTTCATTGGTTGGGTGCACAACAGAACGAGCATCGACGCTTATTTCGCCAAGTATCACCAACGCAGCATGGGCAAGAATGCTCCGAAGGATCCCGTCTTGATGTAGCCCATTTCCTCCGGAAATGGTAAAATCTCTAGTGCAAGAAGAAGGGGTGATGCCGGAGACAAAACTAAAGCATCATATATGCCTGGAATATTTGAGGAACTTAGGCCCTGTCCTTTGATTCTAACATCCAATTCATTCTTGTATTGTGAAGTGATGATTATTAATTAAAAGTCTACCAGTATCAGAGATACCTTGAGGGCCAATCCACGGATGTTTGTTCGCCCATCACTTAAAAAACATTTTCAAGGATCCGTGTGTCCTAGAAAAAGGTATCTCTCGCCAGTGAAACCAAGGCAACAACATATTGGAAGCCTTTTCTTGTCCAAAACGTCTTGCCAATGTTGGTGACTCCTCAGCGAGCAGCCATGTATTCGAGCAGTTCGATGTCCGATTGGTGATCGGGTTTTTTGTATTTTGGCGAGAACCCTCCTGGACTGTCATCGTGACGCTTTTGATACATCTAATATCTCTAAAAACGAACGAAAGAGGTATCGCCTGAAGACGAGGATCTCGGGGAACTGAGCGTATTGATGTGGTTTCTTTAGCAAAAGAGACGCAGTTGATGTGATAGAAATGGTTAGAAACAGAGTGAATCTCTCTCTCTCTCTCTCTCTCTCTCTCTCTCTCTGATATGCCGGGTCTCTTTCAATAGGGAAAAGTAAGGTTTAACCCATGATGTTGCCTCCTCATGCAGCCCAAAAAAAGTGAATTTCCTTCCCTGTTAAGTACAAAGTGCGAAAGAAACCACGGAATTGGGGATTAAGTAATGGATGCAAGTTTGGTATTTTCCCATTCCCTTGTCCCCTCATAAAGCTTCCTAGGAAGATTCCTAGATACAGCAAAACGTCTCATCACACATTACAGAAAGATACCAAGTTAACTTCCCTCTTCCTTCGCACCACCCTCCAACACTTAGAAATTATCTTGGAAAAAAAGAAGAAGAAATCACCCTCTTTGTGCTTGGCCCTCATGTTGTCTCTCTCAAGGCAAAATATACTGTTATTCCCCCTAACATGAAGAGACGCGGGTTCGGCGTGGGCCGAGAGAGTCATACCCACCCGCTCATCTGGTGCATCGCCATCATCTGCGCCCTCCTCTCGGTGGCCGTGATCATCGTGGGCATCGCCGTGTTCATCGGCTACGTTGTCGTCCATCCCCGGGTGCCCTTCATCAGCGTCGTCGGCGCCAGCCTCGATGTCTTCCAGTTCGACCCGGCCGGCCTGCTGGTGTCCCAGGTGACCATCGATATCAAGGCCGAGAACGACAACGCCAGGGCCCATGCGAGCTTCCAGGATTTGGACTTGGTGCTCAGCTTCGGCGGGCTGGACATCGCGGAGCTCCGCGCCGACCCGTTCGACGTGAGGAAGAACGACTCCATGACATTCCACTACGTGGTGCAGTCGGCCCCGATCCCACTCGACCCAGAGCAAGCAGATGCCGCCGGCGACTCGCTGAGGCGGAACGAGGTCACGTACAATCTGAAGGGCAGTGCCAGGGCTCGGTGGAGGGTGGGGTTCCTGGGCTCGCTCAAGTTTTGGTGTCACCTAGACTGTCCCCTCCAGTTCCACCTCTAAACCAGACTACGGCAAGCACCAAACGTTGCAGTTCAAGAGGCAAATGAGAGGGAAACATTCAGGCTCATCGGCTCCGTCCCACCGTGAATCAGGTCAATTGCAATCACCGGCGACGAGTGTCGTGCAAACTTTAATAACGTCATCAACGACATCGATATTTACGAACCCGACCCATGCAAGTATGTCTCCATTTTCTGGACTTGTACCCATGATTTCTCCTCTTGCTGATACCCCACTCCACGCCTTTCATTTTAGGATTAGAGTGACAAAGCTGTAATATTTCATTCCAGAGTAATAAAGCTGCTAGAGCTTTAGGAAACACGCTGTCTCTCTTTCTTAATAAACCTTCTGAAGCAACTTCTGAAGCTCTTTGCTTTTCCTTTGTAACGAAGGCAATCCCTTTGCTTCTCTAGCTCTTTGAACGGCCCACGAACAAAACAGACAAGTGGTAAAGCGAAACCAACTTTTGCTTCGCGCTTTTCAAATTCTTAAACTTAACGCCCTCTCGGTGCTTCTTTTACGTTCTAGCTCGTATAATTTTGGCAATTTTTTTTTCATCGAATCGAACTCGGATCGAGTAAGCCGAGAGCTCACGTCCGCCGTCGGATGAGATGGGTCCATGGGGAATTCGCCTGATCCGACGGTGCAGTGAGGCGAAGCCGAGAGCTCACGTCCGCCATCGGATGAGATGGGTCCCATGAGGAATTCACCTGATCCGACGGTGCACGTGAGTTCACCTCATTCAATCATTCAACATGAATGCTCGATCACATTCTATGATGACATTAGCTGCTGCACTGCAATTTCTTTTTGGGCTTAGGGATGAACTTTTGGAACATTCGATCGAGTACTCCATCTCACCTCTTTTCTGCAATCGAGTCGAAAATTTCAATTTTTGTCTCCCCTTTGAATGGTGGAATCATTGAGAAGAACTTTTGGTGACAAACTAATTAGAGCAGAATAGCTATGGTTCGCGATACATTAAGCATATTAAAGTATAGGACCCGGCTAGCATGATGGTGAATGGAAGAATGACGGTCCAATGGTCAAACGCCAGCCGCAGATCTTTTTGAGAAAACCGGAAGACTTCTTGAACCGGATTCAATGTTTAGATTTCTATGTTTTCTTTGGCAAGCAAAAAATTAGAGACAAAATCAGAGAAAAGCCCACCATCGTTCCACTGTTGCAGGCGAGACTCAATAAAATCCTCTAATCCTAAATTAAATCCTGATTAATTGAATTCTCTAATCCTAGATCCCATTAAGTGATTATTCTCCAATATGAAGAAATAAAAAAATAAATATAGAAAATCACAAGTAGACAATTTGTCGCTAACTATGAAAATCGTTAATGTCATTATAAAAATCTAAAGAGGAAAAAACACTTGAAACGTTGGCTTTGCAATTAATAACAAAATTATTGTGTAATGAAATGGCTCATCATTCCTTCCGCCAAAATGAAATTGCTCTAGGATGACTCCACAGTGACCTAAAATCAAGACTAGTAATATCGATCATGGATTAAAAAAAAAATGAAGTAAAGAAAAGATCAAAATAAGACAATTGCAGACTTTAGTGGGTTTTCGTATTGGGTCACAAATTTCTAAAAGGAAAAACTAGTTTTTGAAATTCTAAACAAATAAAAGGATGAAAATATCACTATAAAATGTTTACGCCAATCGCTAAATAGATTTTGCATTAGAGTTTCATAAACATGAAAGGAAAAGTAGAGAGGAAAAAGCTTGGGGTGGTTTTTTTTTGTCACATTCGTTAAAGGCATAAGATCAAACAACAGTCGGTTAGGTAAATTCGCTTATCCAACAATAGTGCGATTCTTCTAGCTGAGCCTCAGAAATCAGAATTAACGAAAAGCCTTTCAAAACAACTTCCCCGATACATTATTAAATTTTGTTGTGGAAAAAATGTTTGGACGGGGTCGGAACAAACCTCATGCACCGCTAGCATGTTCTATGTAAGTCCCAGTAAAATACCAACTGCGGATTGGGTAGCAAGTTACAAAAAAGTGATTAAAGATTGATGTAAACAAAATATAAGAAAAAATCATCTTAAAATATAATGCAAGAGTTGAATGAACTAAATACAAGAAAAAAACTCATGCACTGCTAGCATGTTCTTATATTGATTATTAATAATTCTAGATTTTTTTCCTAAGCTTACTTTTAGCAAAATTTTGTTATTTATTGAAACTGATTCCGCAAGGAAAACCCGTTTCCTTGGAAAATTGTGGGGTGTAGAAAGCACGTTACTCTAGGCAGAGTAACGGTGTCATCGCCCAAGCATTTTTCCCAAAGTATAAAGTGGAAAATTGCCAAAAAAATTAGAAACATATTGTAATTTGTCATTCAATTCTTTTTTTTTTTGCCAATTAATCATGTACCTTTTGCATTTGGTCAATTTAGTCATTTGGCCAACTGGTGCAATATGGCACTGCTATTGCCATGCTAACGTGAAAATTTTTAAAGTAATAATTAATAGTTTTTCTTTAATTTTCTATGATACTTTATTTTTATTTTTTTCTTTACATTCTTTTCCTCCAACCCTAGGGCCGGTGAGGGTTGCTGACTATAGGAGAGGGCGCACGTCCCCTCACCAAATTTGGCCAAGCGAGGTATCGCGGCTCTCGCCCATTCCAAAACGAGGGCTACGATGCCTACCCAATTTGGGTGAGTGAGGCTGTCGTGGCTGTCGGCCAACCAAGTGAGGGTGATGACGCCCTTGGCGGCCTAAGGGTTTGAGGAAAAAAAAAAACTAAAGAAAAGAAAGATGAAAATTATAAATATCAAAAAAATAGTAATTAGTATTAAAAAGTCCACGTTGTTACGGCAGCGCCGTGTTAGTGCCGATCGGTCAAGTGGACTAAATTGGGACAAATGAAAAAGTTTATGACGAATGATAGAAAAAAAAAGGGATTTAGGACTGAATATATCGATACGATTGCAATATGTCTAAGACTTTTTGGTAATTCTCCCAGGTATAAGTTATAGCTAGGATCGCAGGAAAATATAACCTAGCGAAAATGCGCAAGCTTTATACTCAAGATGGGTCTAATCAAAGGGAAATCCAACTCCTTCAAGAACGGGATTTCCTATCTGATCTCGTTACGGCTTAACATAGGAACTGCCAGACAGTAATGAATTTTCACAAGCAGCCACAATCACCCCTCTTTTTGCCTTTTATTTTATTTTTTTTGGGGTCATCGAAACTCAAACTTCATTAAAGCACGAAAGTTGTTTACGTCAAGCAAAAGTAAATCCAGCATGGTAGCCTCGGGAGATAAGGACCAAACAATTGCAGGAAAGTTCATTTTTTTCCTTTGCGCTTGGCCACCCCATCCGCTACTGAATTTGCCTTCCTTGGACGACGGATAGCCGCACGAAGCGAGCTGGGCCAGCCTTTGCATTGCACTCGTCCATCGTCGGTTGATTTACTGGGAAACTGACTCACGATCTTTTTTTCCTTAAGCAAAGAAGGAACAGCATATCGTGCAAAATCAATGCTTCTTCCCACTTTGATTCTTGCTTTTCTCCCATTCACATGTTGCTGTCCAAGGCGGCCTAGGAAGCTGACCCAGGTAGATCGATTCTCAATGCTGTCACAACCTCAAGCCTCTGATGATGCCACATACAGCTGCCACAACCCCTTAGGGTTAGTTAGATTCTCTTCCAGAGGAAGAAAAAGAAAGAAAGTTTTTAGGCTCGTTCGACTAATATCACGATGACAAACCCAATCAACAGCACAAAAATTGCGTAAAACTCGTCAATTCTTAGCGGGTCCGATGCGAGTTCTTGCCAGTTTTGGAAACACATGGGTCGGTCGGGGCCCGACTCGCTAGAGAGGGGCAAGGCGATAATTTCTTTTGTTTTTCCCCTGCGTTACTTAACTCCATCGACTTCTTTGCTAAGCGTTCTTGTAGGCCAGGAGTCACTCATTAGATTCTTCCTGAATCTATCTTTTTTTTCTTCTGTCTCCAAGAGCAAATGACCCCAGAGAGAAAATTCCATTTTCATGTGCTTAGGAGCATCGATTGCTTTGAGCTTGGTTGCTGCTCCTGATTGGATGAACCGAAGAGACCCACCACTTCTGCTGTACTTTTGTTGCGGTTGCTGGACGTCCATCGCACGCCACAGTATGGGCAAGCAATCTGTATTTTCACTTCTCAGTATGGCTTTGACATTATTTTTTGTGTATGTTTTGATCATCCTATCACTTTGTGTGGCAACCTATTTACGGCACAATTTTATATGATTCCTTTTTTTTGTCAACTCTTTTATTTGGTTTATTCTTTTTTCTTGCGGTCCATCTTTTCTCCTTTTCTTCTCTTCTTCCTTCCCATATCTCACACTTGTCTCTCTGTTACTCTCTTGCACGACATTCCCACTGTACGACTCCCACTCCTTCCAAAAATCTTGATGTTCTTGCTGTATCTCGAGATGTCAATTCCATCCTCCTCCACACTTTTGCTGGTGAAGCTATTTGACACCGAAAGCTTGAGGTAGGGTTTGGAGCCACATTGAGTGGCCTAATTGTGCCCGAAAGAGTTAGGAGCGGAGTTGGCACAAAAGCTTTCTCTAGTGTGGGTTCTTGTTACAAGTAATTCCTCGGAAACATTAAAAAAAATTGTTATTAACAACATCTTGCTCTTACAACATTGTCGTGACGGCATAGACGAGTTTGAGGAAGCTACTTTATCCTAGCGTGCTTTTGAGGCAAATGATGTGTTTCGACGCGAGTGTGTGGGTGACTTGTGTGTGCGTGCACTGATGATTGGTCATGCAAGAAATTTGACGAGCACATATAATAGTCTGAATCGCTTGAGAGAGGCGATACTCTTGTTTGTTTGAAACCAGCTTGCTCTATTATCTTCCATTTGATGTTGAGGAATGCCATCACAACTATTTTTTAAGTGACTTGGTCTTGGTATCGATCTTTTGTTGGTTGACACTATTGTCTTCATCTGAACCTAGGCTATCGTATCGCAACTAGCTACCATTTTGAAAACATTGTAGCTTTAGGAATGGCAAGATGACTTCTAATCCCTCTCTAGCCATGCGTGATCGAATAGGAGTGATATGTATGCTGCGATAATATGTCTCTCTGATGAATAGGTGCTCTTATTAAAAAAACCGTGAGTTGTGATTCTGCAATTGGCATGGAAATGAAGAAGGGAGAAGGAAGAATGTGGGACCTGCAAGGGAAAAAGAAGAAACAAAATAAAGACTTAACCAAATAAAAAAGAAAGAACATAAAACTCACATCAAAAGTGATGGGCCACATAAAGGATAGAATGGCCAAAACAGACAATAAGGGCCTGCATTGATAAAACCATTCTGTTCGAAAACTGATTTGATTAAAATGACTTTTTTTATTCTGTTCCTGAATGAGTTTGAAAGAACCCGAAACGCGTTTGCATCAACTGCACAAAATTTCCTGTTTTGAAAAATTCAGTTATGCTATTCTTAATTTGTTTCATTTAAGTCAAATAATTATGTAATTACTTTGTAAAATTTATTCAAAATTGAAGACTAATTTCCAATGCCACACTAAAAAAATTTAATAATCCACATTTATTTTGTTTTAGGCTGTCATAACTAAATGAAAACACAAATTTATAAAACCATGACATTATGAGTTGATTAAAAGCATGGGACACGTTCCCCATATTAAGACTCATTTTTTTCTTTAAATGTTGCGTTGTCCAAATACATACAAACCATAGTAGTCGAACAATCAAATTATCATTTTTTTGTGAAAAAAAAAACCAAATTATTTCCTTGATACGAATATACAAGTGCCTGTCATCTATCATTTGCAAACTTCTGATCCGATAATCCAAGTGGGTGTGTTTGTTGGTCTAGCAGTCTCACGTGCAGATGTGGTCACTATTTTGTGATGCACACGACTACGAGTGAGTATATGTGACCATATCACAACATTGATGCTGTGTCCATGTCTTCTGCGTATATTTTTTGTAGAAGAGTGAATCTATGAAATCTTAAGAAATTTAGTGTCAAAATTATTGAAATGATGGGTCAAACTAGTCCTCGTATCTAAGCTTCTTTACCATGTTTTAGATATTTCTAAAATTGGTGGTGATTGTTTAAAAAAAATTTTCAATTTTTTTGATATTTTTTTATGTTTTATTTTTTATTAGGTTAGAGAGAAAAGTGAAGAGAGCTAACTGAAAAGGAAAATAGTGAGAGATGTGTGAGATTTAATTTCGGTTTGTAATTCTCAAATAGGATTTAGTTATTTCAGAACCAGACTTGTTTTTTAGGTTTGGATTTGTTCTTAAAAGTTGTATGTAGAGTTCTGAAAAACTGATTCTTGGGATACAGAATCTAGTAATCAGAATTTATTGTACGTTTATCCAATCTATGATTCTCATGTTCTTTTATCTATTCCTAAGGAACAGTGAATTGAGATATCAGCATGATGACCATGCAGCTCCCTACAAGTAGCACATCAAGTCATAGAGATATGTGGTAAATAAGTGCAAGCCAAGAAAAAATTAAAAATCTAGTATAAAAGAAAATGGCATTTAATACC
>JAGVVM010009924.1:0-15776 GCA_019149425.1 Psidium friedrichsthalianum | reverse complement strand
AACACACTAGGATAAGATAAGATCCTTATAACTTTTCTTGCTCTTTCCTTTCACTTTATGCTTCTTGTTCTTTACTTTCACTTTATTCTTCTTCTTTCCATCAGCAAAAGGCTGATGGATTCCGATTCTCTTGTTCATTGGCCAGGTACCTAAACACCGGCGATCCGAGAGGGACCGATTACCTGCCGGCAGAATGCGACGTCTCAATCAGAGAAGGATGGTTCTGGCACAAGTCGCAGTCCCCGAAAGAGCTAAGCAAACTGCTCGAAATATATTACAACTCGGTGGGACGAAATTGCGTAATGCTTCTCAACGTGCCGCCGAACACGACGGGCCTCGTATCCGAGACAGACGTGCGCAGATTGAAGGAGCTGAGGAACGCATTGGACACCATTTTCTCAGTCAATTTAGCGGAGAAATGCTCCACGAAAGCAAGCAGCCGAAGAGGAGGCAAGGACGGCGGGTTTGGACCGGAGAATGTGCTGGACAGCGACCACCTGTGGACCTATTGGGCACCGGGGGATGAAGACGATGGTGGTGAGGAGGACCACTGGATTGAGATGAGGGGGACGGACGGAGGGCTCAGATTCAACGTGGTCAGGATCCAAGAAGCAGTGGGGCTTGGTCAACGGATCAAACGGCACGAGGTCTACGTGGATGGCAAGAAGATAGCTCAAGGGACCACGGTCGGTTACAAGAAGCTTCACAGGCTCAAAGGAGGTGTGGTCCACGGTCGTGTGGTGAGGGTCAGGATCACTGAATCGAAGGGCTTGCCCCTCATCTCTTCCATTGGCCTGCATTTTGACCCTTTTTGGCGACCCAAGGATGGGAAGTGGCTCCAGTGAAAAGGTCCCTTAGCTTAGCAGACACACCACCACCTACTCTCCTTTTTTTTTCTTTCCTTTCCTCCACTATAAATAAAAGAGAAAATGCAAGGTGCCCTCCAAAGCTGAATAATTATTAGAGCAAGAAGGAGAAGTGAAAACTCTCCGGCGCGATATCTTTTAACACAGGAAAAATGACATGAGTGGTTTCAAAACTTTAGCTTAATATGCAATGTGGTCCGTGAATATTTAATTTGATCAATACGTTCTCTTGACTTTAGTCCAATGTGATCCCTGAAATTTTTGAACATTTACAACTTAGTCCCCGAATTATAAGAAAATATCAAATGTCGTCCATGAACTTGAATTAATGGAGGACTATATTGAAAAACTTCAAATAGTTCAAAGACTAAGTTGAACATGTTCCAAAAGTTTAGGGATCATATTAATCAAATTAAAAATTCAGCGACCACATTGTATATTGAGCTAAAGGTTAGAGATCACATTACACATTGGGTTAAAATATAGGGATCATTTGTATCATTATCTCTTTATATATTACAAATGTGAAATGGTGGCCCTTCCCCAACCATTGATGGTAGGTTTTGCCCTTCTTTTTGTAAGTTCTGTTTATTTTTTAGTCCAATATAAATAGTACAAAAAAAATAAGATTTTCACTAAAACAATGACGTTTTGACCTTTGTACTTCATGTTTTAGCGACGTCAGTACCATACAAGAGAGAAAATAATTTAAAAAATCACGTCATTTTTTTATGTTAGCCAAGTTAGATGGAGTTAACCGAAAGACTTGATTGCACTAATTTGACAAGTTTCACGACTTAATTGCACTTTTAAAAAAATTTAGAAATCAATTACATTTTTGTGACAAATTTGTGCGCTAATCCCAAATAAAAATGAGAAGTTGAGTGTATGTACCGACTTTAGAGGCCTCAGTGCGACAAATGCCAAAGACGAGTATCTTCTGATGCCAATTGTCATATCTCAGTCGACTAAGCCTCAGGAAATGATATCCTCTCACTGATGGATGGACATTGGCGTATAACTAAATATATATAGTTGAGGAAGATATATTGATAACATCATTCAGATGTCCATGAGCTATCGGCACGTTTGAATAGGCAAATGATGCCATTTGGTTAAAGTATGCCATGGCCTTTTATCAACAAGCAATGAACTTCATCTTCCACAGCATAACTGGCAAGTTCATGGAGGCCCAACCTCGGCGATGTCATCATTAAAGATGCCGAGGTTAGGCATTATAATTATTTTTGCTGACAACCTATACAACAATCTAAAGTACAATATGAAAAGGTATGAACATTAGATGACATCGCTTCTGATTAAAGATTGAATGATGGCACACAAATATTCAGAAGAAGTTGTTACAGATGGCATGCATCGCGAATTCAGCCCCAAAAGTTTATGTATCAGTTAAATTTTTCTGTCTTTTTGTTTCCTACATCTTCTTCCGGAAAATTTCCACATTGCGCCCCGCCCGGAGAAAAAAGTAAAGAGTAAATCATACCCAATCAACACGACACTCGTTCTCCAGCCCAAGAAGGCTCACTTACTCACTTTGGGTTCCCTTTTGAAGCTTAGCCAAAATCAATCAACCGTGAACGATAGCGGCCTACAAAAGCCAAAACTAAACGTGACAACTCCACGAGTCGCACTAATGCGAAACCATCGAAAGCAACTCGCCAATCAAAATCAATTTCAACAACCCCCCTCCCCCATCCTTTGCTTCTCTTTTGGCCTGGCTCAATCGAGAGAATCCCGGCCCGCAACTTCTGTGCGGTTCCCTGACTCCATCTGTCTTATTTCCAATTCATTACGTGCCTATATTGTAACGGTACCCACATCAATGATCGCGAAACACACTTTGTCGATCATGGTTAAGCTTCCACATGCTTTGTCCCTCCCCACATTGGTCTCTCACTTGCTGTTCACCTTGGCCATTTCGACGAGAGAGCAAGTCCCTACTCCCCCAATTGCCAATCCTCCCTCTACCCTCCTACTCCCAGCTCAAATGGCAGCAGAGAGAGATCATCATGTTCCTCCACTTCGGCGTCAACACTTTCACCAGCCTCGAGCAGGGGACCGGGCTTGAGGACCCGGCTATATTCAACCTGGTCGGCCTCGACACAAACCAGTGGGTAAGCACAGCCACGGACGCCGGATTTCACTCATGATCTTGACTGCTAAGCACAACGACGGGTTTTGCTTGTGGCCTTCTAAGTACACCGATCACTCCGTCGAGAGCAGTCGTTGGAAAGGTGGGAAAGGGGACGTGGTTGGAGAGTTTGTGGATGCGGCCAAGGCTCGCGGGTTGACGCAGGGCTGTACATGTCCCCATGGGATAGGCATGAACCAAGACATGTCACAATTTGGAGTACAATGAGTATTACTTGACTCAACTACAAGAGCTTCTCACCAAGTAAGATCAAAAGCGATGTAACGTCTAATCCAATAGTGAACATTGTTCGTAGGGTGGTAATGCACATCCCGCCATAATTTATTTATTTTTGTTGAATTTGTGTTATGTGGGCTTAGGCATGGGAGTATGAGGGAGATATGGTTTGACGGATTCAAGAATTCAAGTGTGCTAAATACGACGTATTACTTCACGGAGTGGTTCTCCATGGTGAAGGAACTGCAGAGCTCGATCAACATATTCTCAGACGCAGGTCCTGATGTGAGGTGGGTTGGGCATGAGGATGGATTTGCAGGGACTACTTGTTGGGCCACCATTAACAAGACCTCTCTCTCCATTGGGAATGCCAGCATTGAAGGGTAACCCCACTCTCTTATTATCCTTTCTTTCAACCATAATGAGCGATGCTACATGTACATGCGCCGAAAATGAATCATCCACACCTGATACCGACCAGACACAGGGAGAAGGGCTTTTTTCCTCTTTGATCTTTGAGGAACCTGACCACGAATGGTCCAGTTCATCACATCAGGATAAGAGAAGCTCCTAATGATTTTTCTTCTTCTTCCGTTTCACTTTACTTTTCTTTTTTAATAGGAAAAAGCTGATGGATTTCGATTCTTTTGTTGATTCGCCAGGTTTCTAAACATCGGTGATTCGAGAGGGACTGATTATGTGCCGGCAGAATGTGACGTTTCAACTAGAGAAGGATGGTTTTGGCACAAGTCGCAGTCCCCCAAAAAGCTAAGCAAACTGCTCCAAAGATATTACAATTCGGTGGGACGAAATTGCGTGCTACTTCTCAACGTGCCACCAAACACAACAGGCCTCATATCAGAGACAGATGTGCGCAGACTGAAGGGGCTGAGAAATGCACTGGACACCATTTTCTCAGTCAATTTAGCAGAGAAATGCTCCATGAAAGCAAGCAGCCGAAGAGGAGGCAAGGACCGTGGGTTTGGGCCGGAGAATGTGCTGGACAGCGATCACTTGTGGACCTATTGGGCTCCAGGGGATGAAGACAATGGTGGGAGGGCCCCTGGATTGAGATGAGGTGGACGGACGGAGGGCTCAGATTCAACGTGGTCAGGATTCAAGAAGCAGTGGGCTTGGTCAACGGATCTAACGGCATGAGATCTATGTGGATGGCAAGAAAATAGCTCAAGGGACCACGTGGGATACAAGAAGCTTCACAGGCTCAAAGGAGGTGTGGTCCACGGTAGTGTGGTGAGGGTCAGGATCACTGAATCGAAGGGCTTGCCCCTCATCTCTTCCATTGGCCTGCATTTTGACCCTTTTTGGCAACCCATGGATGGGAAGTGGCGCTAGTGACAAGTTCCCTTAGCCCAGCACACACCGCTTCTGTTTTTTTATTTTTTTCCCCACTATAAATAAAACAGAAAATGTAAGGTGCCCTCTTTTTCGCCGAAGCTGGAAAAATGGAAAAGCACGAAGGAAGAAATTCCAAACCTTCGAGCGCTACTAGCATCATCGCCTGGTACTACAGTTCACTCACATTGAAAAGACCTATTGAGACATGCGAGTTGCCCTCTCCTTGCCTACCATGAGACCTCATAGGAAGCAAGATGTCTTACTACTTTTATTTGAAGGTTACTCAGGTAACAAGATGAAGTAGGTATTCGATTTCACAAAGAGGATATAGCAGCACCATCAGCTGGAATTATAAATTATATGAAGCAATGATTTTCAAGCAATACATACACACACGAGAAAGGGATCAACGGGCGGAAAAAGAACATAAATGTTTTCAGAACCTAGGAAGAACGTGCAAATGAAGCCCCTGGTCCATGTGAAGGGTGAACATCGTCCGATATGTCGCGTCCTTCTCATCAACAAGCTTGAACTTGAAAAAGTGCACCAGAAGAGCAGCCAAGATCCTCATTTGTCTGTAAGCAAACTCTTTACCCAAGCAAATCCTGGGCCCAGCCTGATGGAGTGCAAGCATTTCAAGTTTTAAAGTTCAAAACAGGAATGGTAATTTGTTCTCCAACTTATGATTGCCGCTTGGGAACACAGTGAATTTCCAAATGATCTCAAACTCGAAATAATTCACTAACCTGGAATGCAGTGAACTTGAAAGGAATTTCTGGTCGGAAGACTCCGTCATCCAGCCACCGCTCGGGACGAAACGTCTCTGCATCGTCTCCCCATACATAGGTCATCCTTCCCATGGCATAAGTCAGGTAGTTGACACCATCTCCCTTCTTGACTTTGAAGCCATCAGGTAGAATATCATCCTCTGATGCACACTTGCCATCCTACGTTGTTAAACGCAAGTAAGGCCCAAAGTTTGAAATACACAACAACTATTCGAGGATGTTATCTCACAATTCATTTCTGACGGTATACATGGGAATGGGACACTAACAGAAAATCTGTTTTCGTCAGAGTACCATAGTCAAGAAATTAAGAGACGTAAGTCGGGTGAAGGTCACAAAAAGATAAAAATGTAATCCCTTCCGCTGTGCATTTCCCAACTTAAGTTTCTGTTATAGCACTCACTTCCTCGCTGGATGAGCAACAGAGAGCATGGACCTGACTCTTTCCTAAGGTAGAGTCGTCAGTTTAGAAGTCCACAAGGCAGTACATCAATCTGGGTCTAAACCTTCTAACCGATGAGGCGTCAGTCATCAAGTGTTGTGTCGAAGGTTAGTGAAAAAAAAAAAGAGCACAAAGAAAGCAGCCAACAATTTAAGTCTCATTAACAATAGAATGCTAGCATTCCTGTTGCCAGATTTTCACAGGGGAACCAAGCACATCTTACCACTGGTACAGCGGGGTATAATCTAAGAGTCTCACTTAGAGCTGCGTGCAGATAATGCATCCTGTCTAAGGCCTCTTCCGTTATTGAATCCGCAAATTCCTCAGCAGATATATTATTCTCCGATCCCGTCGCCCTTCTTACATCATGGGCAACCTTATCTTGAAGGTAAGGATGTTTACAGAGAATGTAAAAGAACCAAGTGAGAGTGTTGGCAGTCGTATCCCGACCAGCGATGATAAAATTGAGAGTTATATCCCTCAAATATTTATCAGTCATTCTCTCGGGTCATTCTCACTCTCAATCAAAAATCTTGACAATATGTCTTCTTTACCCCTCTGCAGCCAGAAACAAATCTAGCAATTAGTAGAGGGCAGAACAGATGATTGACATATAACATAAGTGTACTCACATCAATCATTCCAGTTTTCATCTGCTCCTTCTTGAGGCGGATTAATTCAAAGATGAAGTTGTCAATAGTCTTGAGATTTTGCTTAAGAGAAGCTTCCAGACCAACATTTAAGAACCTTTTGACTTTCCACAGGACATCAGCATATCGCCAGTACACAATCCCATTAGAATCATCAAAAGCCTTAGTAAAACTGTTACCAGAATCATTTGGGCCAGATAAGGTATTAAGTTCCACTCCAAATCCAACCTTGAATATCGAGTCTAAAGTTGATTTCATCAGCAAATCCTGCCAACAAAAAGGAATTGGAAAAGAAAAGAGGAACTGTCTGAGTGATTTCCATGGACAAGGTTTGTTCATCAACTTCAAGAAATCATTGATTTAAATTTGGCTGAATGGATAGACACAAAAAAAATAAGCACAACAATTTGTGTGAGAAACTATCTCTCAATTCTATCCGCGTATGCTTTTCCTATCCGCAACATGCAATTGGGGGCATATTTTGATATGACATTCCTCAAGAGATTATCACCGATGAGATTTTTCACAATCAAGACATCAGAACCCTAAAATCCGTAGTTTATACACGCTACAAAACCTGCATGTCTATTATTTGCTTTGCTCCTGCGGCTGCCGAGATCTTCATGATTAATTTAACAGCATTTCTCCGGAATATTGAAGTACTAAAGTCTTTCAAAACTTTCGTCGAGAACTCAAAGCTTGCAAGCTTTCGTTGGTGGCGCCATTTTTCTCCATCCACAGCAAAAATACCATCACCAAATAGATCTCTCATGATTCCATAATTGTAGTCCCCCTGAAATGGCAAAGGAGCTGTCAGAACAAGAGCAATGATCAAGCTAACAGATGATAAAGACTTTCAGTACCTTGCCATAATTAGAGAAGTTAGTTTTCAGAATGTACTCAATATTCACTGGATCAGCAGTGTAAATTTCACTATGCGTTGGCACAATCATCCTGTAAGTGCTGTATCTCCGTGCAAGCGATGTTTGGTAATCGAAGAGATGATTGAAGTGTATTAGTTGATTAAAGATTGGACCTGCGACTGGAGGCCTTTGATTATTTGACGATAACTCTCTTATGTAGATGAAGGAATATGTAACTACAAATATCAACACAAGAAGAAGACATCCTCCAAGCACAGCTAAAACAAAATTGGCTGCCTGGAGTAGTCCACCAACAAGGAAGAAGATGACAGAAATAAGATAGAGAGCACGAATCATGACAATTGCTGAATGGTAACCCTGTATAAGAAAGATGCACGATTTACCAAAAGCTTTTAAACATCATTTATACTGCTCAATCAGGCTTTTTTTGTACCTCCATGGTGTCCTGAGCAAAGGGAAAATGTCATTTTCTCATCCCATCATTGTTATCTTTTCTGTGAAGGACCCGAAAACTTGACAGCAGATAATTGTTTCATGTAGCGACACAAGTTTCTGCCATTCCGGACCACAGCTTTGTTCTATTCATAGCAAGTATATATTCGTTTAAACATTAAAGACAAAGAAAAGCTTTTTATATTGATAGGGAAAGTGGACCTTTTTGGATCAACATCAGGTATTCCATTCTAGAGTCGACATGATATGCTCCACTGTCTCCCACACATCCACATTTTTCGTATATCCGTTTAACCATTAAAGAGAGAAAAGCTTTTTATATTGATAGGGAATGTGGACCTTTTTGGATCAACATCAGGTATTCTATTCTAAAGTCGACATGACATGCTCCACTGTCTCCCACACATCCACATTTATCATATTTAAAACCCAAAGATCATAAAGAACTTGATTTGGGGGCAATCAGATGGCTGGTTTAGTGCAAAAACATCATTTATGCTGATCCCTCCAACTGGATAAGACCAGCGGAACTATGCCTTATTTTTCAGCCCAAGGAAAAGATGGAATTAAGTTTTGCTTACAGATTGATTGTTTCAGCTTAATTAAAACCAATAGACAATTTCTTGTGTTCCAATCAAAATTTAATTGCCGAATTTCAAAAAATTATGAAAAGATTATTTGCAAATCAACGTATCAATATATACATTTTGTGAAAGTTTCAAATGTTTTTGGATTTTTAAAGAAGTCAAAGCACCTGAACCACAAAACATTCACTAAACAAAACAAAAATAAGTAAGACTCAATCTGGACAGACCTAATAATCAAATTCTATTGATCCAACAGAACACATAGATATAAGGGTGACTATGGTTCACATTGAACACTGCATTGGAAATGCAGCTTGATTAGATATTTAAAACTTCTATCGAGGGCCTGGAGGCTGGGACAAACTCAAACCAACACGATCCGGTAATAGAGTGGAAATGACTATGATATCCTCTTACAATCTAGAAAAGTAAAAGGCTTCTACAGAAACAAGAATAGGAATATTTTCCAATAAATGTTAGCCACTAAGTAATGATGCTATAAGTTAAAAAAGCCCCAGTCAATTCCTGGTTGCTTTACAGCCTTATCTCAGATCAGCAAAATCTTGATTAATCATTGGATTAGCAACTTCCACAAGCCCAAGAAACATGAAATTAATGGGAGGAAAAACAAAAATCTGGGTTTTGTGGGGAAACTAATAAGCACAAACATAGATTTGTAAGAAAGTAGAGCTACCGCAGAAAAGAGAATATACCTCGAAAGTCTTTGTGTTTCTTAATCGATGCTTTGACACGTCTCAGTTGTTAGTTCTCAGTCTTCTGACAAATGCTAGATCTATGAAAAGAAAGACCCTCCAACTCATATTTACAGGAGTTTCCCAGAAACTTATGGCATTTCTGAAGTCCTGGAAATGCTTCTGTTATACTGACATTTGAGTAATGTAGAGGAACAAAAAAGTCGTTTTGATCTTTAGAGAACATGCATCCAGCTGTCGCTTAAACCATCCACGTATACATCAGCACTGATCACCTAGACAAGTCAAAACAAAGAGCAATTCCTCCATCCTCACTTCAGATGATCCTCTCACTGAGAATTCATGAACAATCCCATCGATCTCTATCATGCTTTGTCCAGGAACTTCTTTCCTTATTTGTCTCCCTTTCATGAGGGACTTAATGACCTTTAAATCCTTGATTCTACCAGCTTTGGCATACATATCTCGCAAGCTCACATAGAATACGTGGTTCAGAGGATCCAAATCAATTAAGTACTTTGCCACCCTTTCTCCTAACTCGACATTAACATGCATTTGACAGCCAGCAAGCAGTGCACCCCAAACAAACACATCAGGCTCCATGGGCATCTTTTCGATGAGCTGTTCAGCCTCTTCAAAAAGTCCTGCTCTGCCAAGCATATCAACCATGCAAGCATAGTGACAAACCCGAGGCTCTATTGAGTAAACACGGTTCATCACATCAAAATACCAGCGGCCTTTCTGGACCAAACCTGAATGAACACAAGCTGACAAAAGCGCAACAAAGGTCACGTGGTTGGGTTTCATTCCTAATTTTTCCATCTCTTCGAAAAGACTAGAAGCCTCTTCACTTGATCCATGAAGTGCAAACACAGATATCATAGCCGTACATGCCAAGCTGTCCTTATTGGGCATTTTCCTAAAGATCTCAAGTGCTCTGTCCACAGCTCCGCATTTACCATACATGTCAATTAAAGCTGTTTGAATTACCATGTCACACTCTATGCCACTTCTACTCAAGAAGGTATGTACCCATTCCCCATGATCAAGTGCACCGAGAGAAGCACAAGCTGAGAGGATGCTTGCTATGGTAATCTTATCGGGTCTAACAACATCACAGCCAGCACCTTGCATTTCATGGAAAAATTGCAAAGCCTCCTTCGGTCTACCCCCTTGGGCAAGACCTGTAATGATCGAATTCCAAGTTACAACATTCCTTTGCTCCATCCTCCTATATAGGTCCAATGCAGCATCCAGATTTCCACTTCTCAAATTCCCCATAATCATCGAGTTCCACGAAACAACATCCTTGTCCAACATTTCATCAAACAACTTGCGAGCACTGTGTGAGAGACAACACCGCGCAGAATACATAGAAATCATGGAATTGTTAATGTAAATATCACAACCAAATCCAAACTTTACGACTTGGCCATGAATGGCCTGCCCTGTGTCAGTGTCAACTCGACTTGCACACTCCTTCAAAAGGAACGGAAAAGTGAGGCAATCAGGTGAAATGCCATCGACAAGCATCAGCTTATATAAACCAAGAGAACGACATGACCCAAGCTCACTGTCGTGAGCATATTTCTTGGACGAAAAAGCTCTGATCATGGTGTTGTAGATATAGAGGTTCGGGTTCTTTACGCACCTGAAAACAGAGGCGGCATAGCTAAGAGAGCCAGAAGGAGAAAGAGCGCAGAAGGAGAGGAGGCGAGTGATGAGGGAACGAGCGTCGTGGTTGGGAATGTATGGTGATTTGGTTAGTTGGGCATGGATTTGTTTGAGCTCTCTCATGTTCTTGCATTCATCGATCAGCCGCAAGATTGCAGTCGTGAAACGCGGCCATCGGAGTTCAAGCATCTGCGCCCGTTACCACTGCAAAAAAAATGAAAATCACGAGACACCCACGGGAAGCTGCCTCCTTATCGAGCCATTCGAGGTGCCGTTGACGAGTCGGAGGATAACAAGAATCTTGTCTGTGAAACACTGGAAGCATTTCGGAGAAGGCTCCATTTCTTCGGAAAAGGTCCTCCAGTGTCCAACGACCGTGTCTTGATCCGTCTCTCTGCTTTCTGCACGATCTGTTATCACGTTAACCGTTGTAACGAGAGTAACAACGTATTTCGATCTTCACAGTTTGGACATTGATCGAAGATCAACTCAGCATTAAAGCTGGTCGTACCCCTCTGGTCTTTTTACACGAGTTACAGGAGAAACTCTAGGCATCTTCCAAAAGTCTTGCATTCAGATAGTTCGTTTAGCTGAATTGGCCTAGGTGTTGTTCTACAAGAACAGGCTGCACAGCCCAAAAGCTGACGCACCCGGAAAATGAGGAGGTATTTGGCGAAAAAGAAAAAAGTACAATGAGACATAAGAAATTGTAGTTACAGTTGGAAGGAAAATGGGAACCCTTGAAAAAAAACCCGAAGCCATAAACAACCATTTTTGTGCATGCCCTCTCCCTCTCTCTAGGGGTATTATTCCTGTACATGCCAATGATACCCTACAAGAACCCTTCAATTCCGCGCCCCGATATAGCCTCCCTATACAAAATGAGAGCTTCTTCCATGACTGGCGCTCGAGCCAGCAACTGCGCTCTCTTTCTCCCGGATGGATGAGTCGAAAGATAGTCTCTCAACGCCGAGTCTCCAGTCACCTTACCCAACTTCTCAAATACTTTAGGTGCCACTCGAGGATCATACCCAGCAGAAGCCATTATCAGCAAACCAATATAATCCGCTTCGATCTCCATCCTAACAATTTGAAAGTAGGAAAAATCTTCAGAAAATCAAGAGTCCACAAAACCAGCATGTCAGTTCGCTGGGTATCACAATCACCCTGAGAAAACCACATCAAGGACCCATTGCTTAAAGAAGTTCAACTAGAATGCCGGAGTAACTAAGGGCGCGCATGACAACCATTCTGTTCCAGAAATAATTTCTGGAACAGAAATAGATTTTTCTATTTCTGCCAGAAACAAAAATTTTTTGTTTCTGATTTTTGGCCAAAATCTATTTCTGGAACAGATTTTGTTCCAGAAATAGAAAAACAGATTTGCGTTGTCAAACGAGTTTCTGTTCCAAACATATTTCTGGAATAGGTTTGGAACAGAAATAGAGAAACAAAAACGTTCTCATGCGCGCCCTAAATTAGATAGAAGATCTTATGTAGGGTTACTATTCAAATTACATTAAGACATCATAAACAGGAGACCATCCATCGTGCATATGCAAATTTTTTCAAGATCTTTCCCCAGGGACTCCACAAAACAGCATCAAAGCACTGTTTCTCACGGTCACCAAGTAACACTATTACAAACAGAAAAACCCAGGTTTGGATGAGATCAGCTTTGCAGGACTGGTAGAGCAAATCCAGCAAATAATTTACTTCCACAGAGATGGAAAGCAATTACCAAAAACCAATTCTCATATTTCAAACATTCAAAGAAAAACAAAGGGGTAACCCATCGTCATATGCTCTCTATTTACATAAGCAGATTCTGCATTCTGCCCCAAAAGAATCAATTCCATATTTACAGTCACAAAGTTTTAGCAGCAACAGGAGGGGTCACAGGATATTGGGACTTAGTTTACAAACTCATCAAAGGGTAGTAATCCCTTGATCATACACCACACTTCATTTTCCTACTTGTTTCTTGTACCGCAGGAGTCAGGGAAACCACAAATCGGGGCCAAATCTTTGTAGAGAAATATTTCCTAACAGACTGACTTTGGAACAGTGGAGAAAGTAGATGGCACTGGCTCAGTCAACTACTCACTTTTAGAAAGAGTTCACTCCATAGCGAGTGGCATTGGGTGCAAAACTTTGATGTCTCAAGTCTACCAGGAATTCTAGACAATCAAAGGCGCTCCACACATTTTGTATATGACCATCCAAAACGCAAATATTTAAAAGTCAAAGGATGTTCACGCATGTAACTGATCACCAAGCAAAATCTGAACAAGAGACTTACCACCCATCCAGAGAAGAAAAGAAGAATTTGTTTGCCAGAAGAAAGGGGGAGGGGGAAGAGAGAGAGGCTCCGGCTAAACAGCCAACAGAAAAGAGAGGATAGATGGTACGTACTTCCTTGAGAATGGAAGCCTTAGGAAAAGAGATGACATTGCATTAACAACGTCAGGCATGACAAAGTGATAAAGTATCATTGCGCAAACCACAGCGTATCAGTTGGGATCGCAAACCACAATAATACTGGAGATAAAGTATTCAGTTGCGTTAATTGGTCATCGCACACGGCAGGACAGCTAGGGTATCTCCTCTCTAACCTTTATATCAACTATAGTCGAGGAGGGATGGTCGGCGAGAAAGCATCATGAGAGGCAAATCTCTATGGTTCTAGGCATTATTGGTATTGCTCATATAATCGAACTGGGACTAGGCATTTATGCCAGATTTCGATCAACTTGCCAATTCCGAAGCGCGTTGAGTTAGAATGCAAACTGTTCCACAATTCTGTTCAACAGGTCATGTATGAGACCTTGACTTTAGCTCGGTAAGTTAGGTTCCCCATTGCTCCTCTCAAATTGCCGACTTTCTTCGCCTCGTCGTGCCTTCTATCTCTCTGAGCAATAGCAAATCCTCATTACATTTTATGTGTAGCATCTGTGCTATTGTGACGTGAGTTAAGCTACCTTGTCGTTGCCTATGAACCGGTTTCTATACACCCACAATTATTCTCTGCTTTCGGTGATGCCTTCAGATTAGCTGGTATGCAGAGTCCGTAACAATGCCATAATATGACCTTTTAGTAATTAGTTATAGGGCGTTTTCGGAGTGGTGCTATAGGGTAGACACATGTTAGAGTTATGCTGTGGGCAGGCCGTGCCATCTCTGATTGTCTTTAGAAATATTTTCCAAAATTCGCTGTTTTGACATATGTTAGCTTGAGTATCTAATTAACATGGCATTAAGTCTTGCAGGCACTAATGGGAGTGATCTCGTTTAGCATAAAAAGATGGGAATAGTTAGGTTGAGCTGTAGCGGAGGCAGTGGCTGCAAAATCATTAGCTTTCTCTGCCCAACTAAGTATACAAAAAATAGTTGCTAGTCTGATTGACCGGAAATATAATTCTGCTCGATTATCCCAAAGTATTTGGCACTAATGGCGCTACGGTTAGCCGATGGTATTTATGCGTAGACCTGATCGTATTCCAAGTATTTGTGTGGATATTCGTGGATGGCAGAGGGCCATTTTACATACCGCTCAAAATTGATTGAAGTACTGTACATACTAAGTCCCTATCATACGTGCGGCTATTTGTGAGCACCCCTTTGTGACTGCAATGTTTAAAATATTGTACGAAATTGAATTGCATTAAAATTAGGGGAGTCATGGGATTATGCAGGATTATGGCATGCCTTATTCGTATCAAGATATAGATAGCTGGTTTTTCAATGATTGAATCCCGTTTAGATACGAATATCTGAACGAATTCCTGATCGACAATATTCTTGAGGTTTTATGATTAGCTACTATATTCCCATCTTCAGTGATGAGACTACTGTAAACTTATAAGTTGGCACTTCTGCGATTCTGCTCTCGACATCGCAATGAGCGCGATTGCTCACAACAGAGACGGGCTTGATGCAGTTTCATCGGCAATTACCTTAGGTGATCTTTTAACTGCAGTTGCTTTATGTTATTAGCATAGTTTTCTGATGGAAGTCCGGCTGGGAACATAGTGAATTCTTCTGTTAGAAGCTAATAAATTTGGCTATACTCAGCTTTACTTACGAATGGGATGATGAGGAAGGCAGAATTTTTTGTTATGTCGCTTTTCTAATAGTTTGCTAGTTTCGCCTCATATAATGCTTTGCTCATTCTCAGATAGAGTATTTGGTCTTGGAAGCTAAGATTAATGCATCAGTTTTGACAAAAAGAGTATCTTGCGTTTCCAGATTAAATTATAAGAATATTATAACTTAGAGCGCTAATAATCAGAGAACAAGTAAAGAATTTCTTGTTGTCTGGCATAACATAAAAAAAAAAAAAAAAAAATAAAAAGAAACATACAGGTCAGAGTTGCGCCAAAAAAACAAACCTTAAAAAAAAAATAAAAAATATCCAGTCCATAATAAACTAAATGTATACAATACGAAAAAAAAAAAGCATATTAAAAATAATAAAAGTGTATATAAAGGAGATTTAAAATAAAAAATAGAAATGAAGAAAAATGCTATTGACTAGTTACCGGTGAATATTTATTTTCTCGATGATCTATTTAAGGAAAATAGGTATATTCATCGTTCGGACAGAAATTGGGGCCGCTTTTAGTTGCGTGGTCATGACCTTCTCATGAGCTAGGCTTTACTTCGTAGTTGTAACCTGTCACTGCTTTACAAGGGCATATGGCTGCTTGTATGTGTTCCTTTCTCAGAGAGTAAGTTAATCATGAGCGTTATACAGCGGGCGGAGACGCAGAGACTAGAACGATGAGGCTCGATGGTTTTTGTTGACATTTGTCTTGCGATTTTCTGGATAAGTATTTAATGCCGTAAGCTTCTGCAAATTGTTACGGATCGGAGATTCGTTAGCAAGCGAGAATACATTGTATATGTTAATTGCTGATGATATGTCGTATCATGCCTCTCGCAATGGAGTTATTAGCTTCGCTGCCGAGTTAA
>JAGVVM010009923.1:0-20503 GCA_019149425.1 Psidium friedrichsthalianum | reverse complement strand
CCCACAGCATTCCCACCAAACTCCAAAACGATCCCCCCCTTCCTTTTTTTTTCTCCCCCTCCCTTGCGCTGCTATCACCCCCCCCCCCCTTCAATCCCGTATCCACCTTGGTACCTCTCTGCTGCCGCACGTCCCGCGCAGTTTATGTTCTCAGACACACCCCCCCCTCCTTACCTTGTCACACAAGCCGATGTGCTCCTACGACCTGGTAGCGAGGAGAACTAGTGGTATCTCCAGCACGGCAATAGCGTGATAACGAAAAGCACCCGCAGTCATAATGGAACCAGCAGAACCTTGCGGGGACCGAGGAGATGGGGATTGATCTGGCGACAGCAAAGAGCAGGGGAAACATGGGGACAGGGTCGTTCCCTCTTCCTCGCCTATTGTTTCCAAATGTAAAAACTGTCGGATCTCTGTTTTTTTTTTACTATTCTCGACCTTCTCAACAGCTTTCTCCCCTGTACTTCTTGAGTAAGGACACTGTGGTTTTTTTTCTTTCCCCCAAACCTTTCCATTACTAACTGTACGAAAAAAGGAGAGACAATACTAGATTCCATTGAAGGTCACACCACTAACCTCCTATTGCTGATATAGTAGTGTTAAAGGAACCATCAGTCCCGCCCCAAAAAATCAACAATGGTCTCGTTCTCTCATAATATGTTGAAGAACCAATGCGGTGTGGCTGTTGGCGGGCCTACAAACCGGGCGGGTCTTGTTTTGTCCAGCCCAAAAGAAAGACACAACATTGATGCCAGCCCCGCCCAATTTGTTTTGCCAAGTCTCCAATTTTTATCAAATCGTTCCATCCACTCTAGAATGGTCTACTCGGAGAGCAACCGGAACTACTGGTTGGATATAGTAAGTCAGTTTCATGTGTTTTACTAAGCTGCGTCTTTCCGACTCCTAGTAAGGACATATATGTGACATCTCCCTCCTGAGATATTTGTAGAGAAAGTTCAGGAATTTTGAATTTACAGAAAAGTTCGTAAGCCATAAGACTTAGACGTAAGTAAATTAAACGCTAAAGAATAAAAGTCAATCTCAAAACAAGACGTTGAGCACAAAAACCGTGTTTTAGAAATACTAATCAAACTGTTAAAAACAACATTGGACTCAGATATTTTATTCTGCTTCAAGTACCAAATAATCTCTTTTAAATAAGTATATTTGAAAATGAGACTTCTCACAAATGATAATTTTTTTATATGAACTTTGACATATTCCAATATCTTGGCTCAGTTTGTATTTGCAAAAAATAAATTATTTAAAAAATATTTCCTCCTATCTACATGGTCACTTTATTCTCTGGAAAATAAGTAGTCGATGAAATTTTTCTCTTCATTGACAATAAATATCTAAACATTTCGTAAATGATAACAATATTTTTCGTTGTTAACTTTGTAAATCATACAAGTGTTCATGTTTTTAAAATATGTTTCAAATCATTCTTTTATATAAAACAAAGGTAGCACTAGAGTCGCATCCCGTGAGGGTATGATGTGGATGACATGTGAATGCAAGGACATGTTATTTTGATCAATGAATAAACGCAAGAACAACCTATCTTGATGCTTGCATGGAATTATACTGCATGAATTCGTGAAGTGTATCTTAACCCAAACGAGAGAGAGAGAGAGTTCCTGAAGTGTTCTATGATGTAAACCCGTTGGGATAATGAGCATGGACATATAGCTGTGATCCACGTTATTATATTTTATTTGAAATGCCTCACATTGTTGGAGATATACCTAGGAGGTTTGTCCATTTCTCCTTGATATTTATAAAGAATTGATTATGTAGCCGTCTTGAATGATTACTATGCTAACAATCTATTTTTGCTGCTGCAAAAATAATTAAAAATTATTATGGGGTCTAATCTTTTAAGAATTTATGGCTTATTCTCACCATTACCAAAGACTGTATTTGGATGACAATGACAAAAAAAACAGCATTTTTTTTTGTTTGGTAAGACCAAACTAGTATGTTGTGAACCAAAGTTCTTGAAAAAGTGGACCCTAATATTTTTTTAATTAATTATTATGCTTTTTTTTACCTAAAACAAATTGTTAATCTTTTATCTACCTATAGACACAACAATCATTTCTAATATTTATATACCTAGATTGTGCATACATTTCTCTTGAGGAAAATTACCAAAAAAAAAAGTTATAAACTTATTGCAATTATGTCAATTCAGTCAGAATTTTTTTTTTTACCAATTTAGTCCCAAACCTATTGCATTTGTGTCAATTCAATTCATCCACCTAACTTTGGTTGACCGCGCTTAATGTGACAATTTTTAATAATATTTTAATATTTTTAGTATTTTTTCTTTTTTTCTTCTATTTTCTCCTTCTTCCTCAAGCCAATCGCCAACAAAAAATAAAAATAAATAAATATTTTTGAAAATATTAAGATTTTGTTAAAAATTTCCACGTTAACACCTTATTAGCAAAAGTTGGCCAAATGAACTGAGCTGACACAACTGCAATAGATTTAAAACTTTTTTTGTTATTTTTCATCTCTCTTGATTGTGCATATCCTAAACAATTATAATCAATATGATAACATCTTACTGTAGTAATAATATTTAAAGCCTATAATACATGTACTCTGCATTATTACCTGTTTATAGTATCCTCAAATTCCAGTTGCTTTATTCAACATCACATTAAGTTTGAGGGATGTTAAAGATATATCTAGAAATTTCCATATCTCTCAGAATTGTGCATATATTTTCGTTGATTGTGCATATCTTTGTAATGTGATACAATTTTCTTTTGATATCTTGTCAAAGTTTGGGGATCCTGATACAATTTTCTTTCCGCATATTCTTATCTTGGTATCAAAGTTAGGCGATCTGACAAGATTTTGATTCACCAAAATTTGAGTGCACCGGGGTGCGACTCAAAATCTTTCTTAGATCGCCTAGCTCTTATATCGATATAAGAATATGCAGGAGAGAGAATTGTGTAACTTTTATGTGTATAATAATGAAGAGTACATGAAACATTTACAGACTTTCAAGGTGGTAATAAGATGTTACGATATCAATTCTAATTAATGGGGGATATGCACAATCAAGGAACAAATATATGCGCAATTTGGCGAGATACGAAGAATTAAGGAAAATATAGAGAATCTCTTAAATATATGTCTCTATCGTGCATGAATATCTTGTCCATTGAAAGGATGGGCCTGGCCTAAAATGTGAGAGGACGGGCTCTCTTCTTGGATTCTTCGGTTCAAATTTTGGGGATGTGAGAACTGTAATACTAAACTCTTTGATCATTTCTTACAAGAGTCGTACTTATGAATATTCGACATGGTTTTGATGTAATTCCACCCCTTTATGATTTTTCCACTTTGCTCCTTGCATATCCATATATGCATCATAGCCCGAAATTCGCGAGCATCGATGACTAATTAACAGCATTGAATATACAAAATTCAAGAAAAAGATCATCTCGGTGAGATTAACATCGCCACCGATAAATGATGTCATTGGTTGTAATTCATTAATAGAAGACTTCCCTCATATCAATAATTGGAAAGCATGATCCCCTCTCTCACTCTTTTTTATCTAATGTCCTACATAACTGTGGGTTTTTCGCATCTTCTGAAGGTTACATGATCTATAAGGTATGTTTATTACAAAATTTAGCGAAGAGCATGAAATTTCTTGATGATACTAATGTCGGTAGTGCAAGTAGGTCCAATTAATCGGAGAATCAGATTTTCTGATTTGGTCTCGAGTTGGATTTGAAAGCATAATTACCTTTGATTGTATATAGGTTCGGGGGTTGAATCGCTTTTGGATCTTAGTTCTGCATAAAAATTGTTCTTACCAAGATTTGGTTAGGAGCTCTAACATGGATGTACACCTGAAGATGCCCTTGACCAAGTGTGAATTAATGTTCAAAAGCCACAGCATTAGTAAACTTTTTTATTATTACAACAACCAAAAATTAACAAATAAAAGAAAACTCTGGAACAGGCCAGCTCACGAATATTTGCACGGCTACCCCGTTATCAAAAAAAAAAAAAATTAACAAATTCTAGGCCAGCTCACGAATATTTGACTAACCCGATTCTGCTAGAATCAACCCGGTGGATCGGCCAACCCTCTCTCTCTCGCGTCCTGGTCACTAGTCTACCGTCTACTGTTGCCAATTTGCCATCCTCCATCCACCAATCACCGATGCTCTGGTTGCCATCCGCTAGTGGAGGTTCGCCAATTGCTGTTAGCCGGCCCGCCAGCTAGAACTGGTCCCCGGTCTGTTGGTCACCCTATAAATTTTACACTGTTATCAAACAAACTTTTGTTGGGGGAACATAAATTTTATGTCATTATCAAATGCGTTTAATTACTCGAAAACTTGTTCAAAAATTAGAAATAGAAAAAAAAATTTCTAGTTAAAAATTTATTCCAGAAATATAGTGGTTATCATTTACGCTCTTAGATACCCAATTAGGAGGGAAGGACCCTAATCGATGGGCTTTGGCGATCCAATCTGCACACTAGTTAGCTTCCCGTGGACAATGGATTTGTACCAAATGAGTACTAAACCTTTTGACACTTTGTTAATTCAATCTATTCGATCAATTTTTATCGGAGATCGCTGACTTAGACGCCAATGGTGCCACATAGGCCGAGGGCATTAACGTGGATAACTTTTTATAATTTTAATAAAAATTAAGGCTTTTTATAATTTTATATTTTTCTTTCTTTCTTTTCCCTTTTTTCTTCTATCAAGTCCAGCGAGGGCCAACCGACTAACCCTCGCCGAGCTTGGCAAGAAATATGGAAAAGAAAAAGAAAAAAAAAAAGAAAGAAGAAAAAATCTCAAATTTCGTTACAAAATTATGAATTTTGTCCACGTTAGCACTAGTCATGCCATGTAGGAATTTTGGCATCTACGTCAGTAATTTTGGTTAAAATTGATTGGATAGACTCAATTGACAAAGTGTCAAAAGGTTTAGAACTCAATTGGTAAAATTATAAAACTTAGAACTAAATTGGCCAGGAGGCGAGATAAGCTAAAACTTTAATAAGAATTTGCGGAAAATACTAAAATTCGCACGAATAAAGTTATCGTGTTCCTCATAAATGATTTGTCACCATTACATTGAGTACTATGAAATGAAAAAGGCTTTCGTCCTCATCAATGAAGTTGATGTCAACTTTTCCCAGCTAAAGTTACTCCGCTGCACATCATGACGTGTCACCGTCGAGGGTTGTACAATGACCAAAGCATCGTCCTTTTATTGTCAAAATTATTCAGATCCTCGTCGATAATATTTCACGTTCGTTGTCCTTTTCTACGAAGAAAGTACTCATTTAAAAAAAAAAATCCACTTCAATTTGTTTCCCTCATATAGAGTTATTCAGTCCATCACATTCGTCCTCTAGCCTTCCTCATCAAATTTTCTACGAATATGAACGCAATTATATCATCTTGATTCTGTCAATCATATTAGTGTGAACTCATTTATAATTTATTGACTTTATTCACGAAAACGACATTAATCTTAGCTTATCATCAATTACTTGAAAACGACATTAATATTATTCTATCGTTATTAATTGCTTGAACGCAACATAGTCTCACCCTATAATTAATTATTTGAAGGCGGCATTAATCTTATATTATCATTAATCAATTGAAAGCAATATTAATCTTATCTTATCATTAATTGCTCGAAAGCAACATTATTCTTATTTATTAACAAATTGACTTACAGTTGACTTATATATTCTAATTGACTTTGTCATTAACTTGTATATTAAATTAAGAAACATTACATTGTGTCATATATAGAGGAAGAACTTCTTCAATAAGTAAGGTAATAACCTCCTCAAGAAGTTACCGAACAATTTTCTCGAGACGCTATGAAATAGCTTTCTCTAAAAACTTTTAAGTATCTTAAGGAACAAGTCAAAAGTACTCTCTTATTTTCCAATTATTTCTGGTGAGAAAAATTTCGGAATGTCACAATTCTTCTCCCTTAAAAATTTCGTCCCCAAAATTTGAACATACCGGGGTCCTCAAATAAGTGAGAATGATTGCCCTTCATTATTTCTTTGCTCTTCCAAGCGGCCTCACCATGCCTCCGCTGTGCCTCTTTGATCATTTTGGTCTATACTTTCCCAAACTTCAGGAATTCAGATATTATAGAAACCAGACTGCTTTTGTTCTAATAGGTTTATTCCTCAATGGTTATTACAATATTCACCACTCTTCTGAACCCTTGAAACTTTCTCGCATTCATCCATCTTTAGTAATAGTTTACACTAATTGTCAAAGCTAGTAGATCACATATCAACTTGGCAATTCTCTAATGCCCTCAAGTCATGTAAATGACTATATATAGTTTATACTTTCACCAACGACTTAAATTCAATCCCGGGATTTGCTAATCGAATGGCATCACCAAGAATTCGCAATACCTAACATATCTAGTTAGATCATTTAGCACAAGTTGGTAAGTGCTGATGATACTTGCCGATTATAATCCCAGTCCTATATGCTATGCCTTTGGTTCTTTATGGATTTAAAAAAGGCTATACTTACCCGACGGTACTGCCGGTTTGCTGACCCACTTCCACAGATTGCCGTGTTTGCATGCATCTTATTCATGGCAGTATCCACTCTATATACTACTCATTACTCAAATGCAATGACATGCATATGTTGTTTCAATCTTCAAATCCAAATCAAGCGTTTGGAAATTTTTAGCTCCACATAAAATTCTTCGATCTTGAAAACAATTCAGTTGAAAACACTTTACATTTGAGAATTGTCCCAACTTTGAAAAAATTTAGATTTGAAAACAACTCAAACTTAGCATGATACCTATACTCGCCTTTTTCAAGGTATGACTTGATTCATTCATACCCTATCACCATCCTAGAAGCCTGCTAAGAGCCGCTCTTTGCCCGAGCATTTTTGCCCAGCAATCACTCTTGCCTTCATTGGATCAAGTTATTGCAGGTCTATCAGCCTTCGCCTAGTTTGTCCCCAAGCCACACACCTACGAAGGGAGTTTCACTCGACAAATCTCATACCAAGCCTCACGATTGTTAGGTATCTTGTTTAACTAATTCCATATCAAGCCTTACAGTTTTTCAAGTTCGATGAAAATCATGACAATGACATATGTAATACATTCACGTTCTCAAAATGTTTTAATGCAATAAATATATGCAACGCATGTGTATCCTCAAATCTTCATCAAGTATTAATCTGCTTTCAAAACGTCAGTTCTTATCTTAAATTTAACATTCTAAATCTATTAGATGACCATCAATTCCAAAGATCAACTGCCTACAACCTACAGTACTCTTTCTTGGTTGCCTCACATATAAAATTTAGGATCATTCGCCGTGCCAGCCATATCGTATAGTCATTCTGACCCATTGTCTAGATCAATATCTAATTCTCGAAGCACACCAAAAATTCAAACCTGTAACTCATGTTCACTACTCCTTTCATTGCAAGTATCACATAATAATCCAGGGCCTCCATTAATGATCGATATTTAAACCTTAACATGCCAACATAGATTCAGCCTTATAATCCTCCAGTATCAATTGCTTCATTATGAATCCATAATCCATAATTTGTTATACTAATTAATCACCAATCTTAGCCATTCAGACATGAAAGGTAAAACATCACCTCAATTTACAGATCAAATATTACCTGAGATTCCCATCTCCTATAACCACAGTGATTCCAACTTCAGAATTTATCCAATTCGTCATTATATACCACGTTCGTTACCTGAGCTAATCTTTCATACATCGATCATACTATGCCAAAATTGACTACAATAACCACCAATGATTTTTACACATATTCTTTCTAATTTTGAGCAAAAATTTGTTTTTATTATTATATTTTCTTTTATAATAGTATTCTCAGGGATTGAACCCCAGTCACATTCGAACCATTTAATTCCCCTCGCCACTAGACCGAAGCGTTGGTGGTGTCAAATAACATTATCTTTTCCTTATATTATTGTCCCAAGGGCAAACATATATTTACTCTTTGTAATACTATGATTGACGCTTCATGCATAAATCAAATCAATCAATTAACACAAATCAACTATCATTAATTCATGCAAATAAATACAAACAACTTACATATAACCCCCCGCTTGGTATTACTGCCCCCACATGGATTTTCCTACAACTTTCCTTAGATTTTGGCATGTTGTTTTATGACCCTTGACCAGATTCTAAACCTCCTAAACTCAAAGTTGTCCTTATCACTCCAACCTAAAACCTTGACTATGAGACCACTCAAACGGGTATGTGACGACCCAGGAACTCCCTTGTTATATTGCTCTTGTTTTTCTGATTTCTTAATTCTTACTAATCCTCATTTGATAATTCTGTCCTTTAAATTAAAAATATTATTTTCTACCACCCTTTATCGCTACCTTTGGAAGACAAATGTAGTCAACCTAATTTAACAGACACAACAACTTCCAAGATTTCTACAAACATATTTAATCTTAAATGTATAGGTATCTAAAGTTCTTCATAAAACACTCTGGGAAGTATACTTGGCAACTACCTCACTATTCCCATACTTCTTAACCTTTCAAACTATGGGATAAAATCAACGATGGGATAAAATGAAATAGAGGGCGAGACCATCAGTGGTGGCTAACCTGCGACACTGCCTCTAGGCGACAGAGGCATAGGTTGGGTGTGGCAACACTAGACCATATAGCTGGCGTCACACCTCAACTTGATCACGAGCTAGCTAGGCACAGTCAGCTGAGCAGCGTCCGAACTGGTCATCAATTGGCGTGCCTTGCCGTCGATCTATTGTTGCCCATTACCCTTTCTCCCGCTGTGTCCCTTGTTGATCGATTCGTCGTCTTGCCTTCCTTGTCAAGTTTTATTTATATCATTTTGATTTTGTCAATCCTATTGATGTGAACTCATTTATAGTTTCTTAACTTTGTTCACGAAAGTGATATTGATTTTATCCTATCATTAATTATTTGAAAGCAACATTAATCTTACCATATCATTAAATGCTTGAAAGCAATATTGATCTCACCCTATCGTTAATTACTTAAAAGTGACATTAATCTTATCATATCATTAATTGCTTGAAAGAGACATTATTCTTATATGTTAATAAATTGACTTACAATTGACTTATATATTCTAATTGAGTTGCCATTCACTTGTATATTAAATTAAGAAACATTACATTATGTCATATATTTTCTAATACAACCCTTCCAAAGGAGAACTTCTTAAATAAGTAATGTAACAACCTTCTCGGTATGTTACCGTACAATTTTCTCAAGACGCTACGAAATAGCTTTCTCTAAAACTTCTAAATGTATAAAGGAACAAGTCAAAAGTATTTTCTTATTTTCCAATTATTTCTGATGAGGAAAATTTTGGGATGTCACATTTTCTCTACTACTTATCCATGAATTTTGGATCAATGTACGTGTCGCTCATGAACCTTTAATTTGTTTTATGTATGCTTTGAATTTTAGCTCAATATGCAATATCATTCTTGATTTTCTAATTTGTTCAATGTGAACCCTAATTTTTTTTTTTTTGCAAATGTTCAATAGATCCATAAATTATATGAAAATATTTAATGTTGTCCATGAACTTGAATTAATGGAAGGATAGCATTGAACTTTTTCATATAATCTAAAAATTAAAGTGACTATATATAAAAAGTTCAAAAATCATATTGAATATATTAAAAATTCAAGGACAATGGTTCACCTCAAATTGAACTTTGGGATTATATAAAACAAGTTAAAAATTCAAGGACAACATCGCACCTTAAGTCAAAGTTTAAGAATCTTTTGTGTAATTATTGTCGTGACCCCAAAAAATTCGATCGATGAGATTTCAGGTTAACGGATTTTCAAGTTAATTAACTAACCTAATTCAGATCCTTCCAAGTCCTATCGAATCGCAACTTAGGTTCTTTTCATGCAAAATTTTTTTCAATTTGGAGTCGTCATTAATCATTGTTGGTAGGTCGATTATAAACCTATGTAAATTAGCGAAAGAACTAAATTACTTCTACAAACCAAAGATTCAATGTCCGGAGACTTGATTCCGCTAGATTACTCTAAAACCCTTTCGGTACCATTTTATTTCATGAAAAATCATTTGAGAAGGCAACATTAATCGATTTTAACCAAGGCACTAACAAAGGTTATCATGCGGGTGCACAAATAATTAATTGAACATCCAGAAACGAAGTAAACTTAGGGAGCATGTGCCACACAAAATATTTCTTTTTTTTATATTGATTTTCGTTCTTTCTTTTATGAATGCATGTGAAGTTATACTACATGCAATGCATAAAATTACTCTAAAATGCAATGGCATAAGTTAAATGTAAATCTAAAAAAAATTCAAATAACATAACATAAAATGACATGGCAAAAAAATGACATGACATGCAAATATGGCATGCGAACATAGACATGCTAATACGACATGCGTACATATTCAGTGACAAATATATCACAAAAACAGTTAAAGAAATTTATGATTTCACAAACAAGATCAATAATATAATGTAATGAAAAGACGCAATATAACAAGCAGTAAATAAAGGTAAGCATTAACACTCCCTGAAGCAAGAAAGAAGGGGTGAATTAACGACTTCTATGCAGTGTTACAACTTCCAATAAGTGACTTGGCCTACCAATTCTAGGGTTTGACAATACGGAAATCAAAGTACAAGAAATGAAATATATGAGATCTTTACACCACCAAGTAGGGGACAGAGCCTACCGCAATCTGGGGTTCAGATCTTTTAAGTGATAAATGCAGAAAATTGTAATAAATAAAGAAAAACATTAAAATTTCCTAAAGCCGGAAAGAGGGAGTGAGTTAACGACTTCTGTGCAGCGTTATGACCTCTAGCAGGTGGCTCGACCTACCAATTTTGGAGTTTGATAATGCGAAAATCAAAATACAAGAGATGAAAAACATGAGTTCTTTACACTATCAAATAGAAGACAGAGTCTACCGCAATTAGGTTTCGAATCTTTTAAGTGATAAATGCAAAAAATTGCAATAAATAAAGATAAGTATTAAAATTCCCTGAAGCCGAAAAGAGAGAGTAAGTTAACGACTTCTGTGCAATGTTGTAACCTCCAGAAGGTGACTCGACCTGTCAATTCTGGGGTTTAATAATGCGGAAATCAAAATATAAGAGATAGAATACAGAAGATCTTTACACCACCAAGTAGGAGGCAGAGCCTACCGCAGTCTGAGATTCGGATCTTTTAAGCGAAAAATGCAGAAAATTGTAATAAATAAAGATATGTGGATATGAAGATATACGAATACGACATTGCATAATCGAAATTTAAATCGATCCATTTAAGCAACGAAATTCTCGAAAATTTTAATAGTTAGGATCGTTACCTAATTTGATGGATTTGATTATCGAATTTAGATCTTGTATCACCTTTTGGATCAAGATTGTGGCTCGAACGACAGGGATGAACTCGTGACTTGTGTTAATTGTTGGAGGAATTGGTGATGGTAACACTTAATTTTAAATTCCCACTATCTTCAAGATTCTCTTTTAAAAAAGAATTCTCTTTCTCTTTTGATTTTTCTTTCTTTCTCTTTAATTTTTCTTTAATCTTCCAAAACTCTTTCAAACATCCAAAATTTTCTCTATAAAAAAACCCCATCTTCCAAGCTCCCTTCTTCCTTCTTTTATAGCCAATTCATTTATCTTCCATTCTCTATTTTCATCTCCCATTCTAATTTTTCTCCTAACTCTTCTTTTTCTCCATCTTCTCTTATTTATTCCCATCTTATTCTTTATCTATTATTCTTATCTTCCTTTCTCTATTCTAATTTCTCCATTAACTCTTATTTTAGTTACCCTCAAGTGTTAGGTATTTGCACTCTATTCCTTGAGATTTTAAGTATTTGCAATTCAGTTCTCGGAGAAATATTTCTTTAAGTCCAAATCTCCACACAATTTTCGGTACACCTCCCTTATGCTTGATCGCTTGTTAAATTTAATCTCATTTCTTACCGCTGATGTAAAATGCAATGTGTGAGAAAATATTTTTTTGTAAGAATTAATTCTCATTTTTGTGCAATAGGCATTTACCCCCCACCAGTGGATTCAGAATGATGAAAACTATAGGGTAGAGGTCTTGAATTTTCATGGGTGTCCCTAGAAAAAGTTTAATTTCATTTTTTGTTAACTTAGGGGCTAAATTGAGGAATGTAAAATTCAACTAAGGCCCTTTTACAAAATTGAGTCATTTTCGGTACAATTGGGCCAAGATGAAAATTTGGACTATTAGAGGACAATGTCATAACTCGTAAAAGTGAAAAATAAAATAAATTGACTTAAATTAAATTTTTTTTGCTCGATTGGAGATTATACTCATGAAGGAAAACATAATCATGAATTGGATTTTTCGAATTTGCGATGGCCAACATGAAAAAGGATTTAAAAGAAAAATATTGACTATTTTTCTGTATTTTTGTGGCCTCAAATTTTATTTTTCCTGAATTTTCAAGTATTTTTTTATTTTCAAAAAATATTTAAAAATATAAAAAATATGAAAAATCACTTTTTGTTTAAAATTGGTTCTTTAGACTTGGCCAATGCTTCCAAAGTTGATTTTGTAATTTTATAAATTTTTTATTAATTTTTTAAAGAGAAAAAATGATTAAAAATCAGGTATCAATAATTATCCCTTATGATTTTTAGACAAAAATGCCTTTGAGATTAACATGAGGTTAGGAGGGCAGATTGACATGCGCAAGACAAATTTAGAGGTCATTCGAGACAAACTCAAATTCAAGAGCACTTTGCGAAAACGAGACTACTTCAAAGGGTTATTTGGTATTTTTCCCGATAAAGTTATTTTACATTTAGCAAGGGCTTGTCACTAGTAAAAGTTCTTTCCATAGGGCAAAAAAAGGATAATTATTCCATTCTATTTTATTTTCTTCCGTCTTTTTTTCTTCTAGAAAAGGTTACTTTATTCTCCATCGCCGCGTCATTGTCAAATATATTTATATATTTCGAAAGATTTGTCTCATTTCATTACATTCCATTTCATTTTATTGTTGAGCACATAGCTGGCACCCGCCTACGCCTGCCAAAAATGTTATAATATTGATTAGTTTCCCCTCGCGTCCCCCGAGCACTATGTCCGACAAAAATTCAAAATTCAAAATAATGTCTGTCCACCTAAAAATTTAAAAACCGTAGGAGAGGGGCAAATACGTCCAATCACAAAGACATTAATTTCATTTCCTAAGTAACGAAACTAACCTGTCCAAAAATTCATCTATTTCTGTCCCCCTTCTCTCTCTTCAAAATCCGCCATTGATCTTGCTCGAAGCCCCTCTCTCTCTCTCTCTCCCTACGTAACAGACGACAAAATCCGTCCTGACTGAATCAATTCCATCACACCCTCTCTCTCTCTCCTTTCTCCTTCTCTCTCTCTCAGTAACAGGCAACAAAGTTGCTCCTGACTGAATCCATTCCGTCCTAGATTGCGTCTGAAAACACCTCACTCGCACACTCCCTCTTTCTCTCTCTCTTTCTCTGAAATGGGCTCTCTTGTTCCATTCCAAGACCTCAATCTGCTACCAGACCCGCCCCTGACCGCCACGATCACTCCCAAGACCGAGCCGAAGCTCGAACCTCTCGACGAACCCTCGCAAACCCCCGTCCCTAACGACCCTCGACGGCCCCAACCGCTACAAGCCCGGGAACTCCCCAATTCGACCCCTGAATTCTTCCTCAATTCCCCACACACCCCACAGACCCCCTCCCCGGACGGTGGCGACCAGCTCTTCTCCGAGTTCCATCGCGTCTCCGAGCTCTTCCGCAACGCATTCGCCAGGAGGTACGGCCGCGGAGGCGGCGATGTCAACGTGTTGGATCCCGAGACGCAGGCCATTGTCCCGGTGAAGAATGAGGAGGCTCAGCTCTCTCCCTTCGTGGCTTCGCCGAGCAGCGGCAGCCGGCGCCACCACCTGCAGCCACGGTCATCCGAGCTTGTGAGGGTCGCCAATCTCAGCGACGACGAGAAGAGGTACTTTCGTGAGGAGGTGCGTCAAGCCCGCCTGATTTATGATAGTCTGCGTGTTTTTTATATGACACATGAGGAGGGTCTTGATGGTAGGATGAGGAGGGGTGATTTGGCGGCTGCTTCCATGATGAGAGGTCGTGGGTTGTGGGTGAATCGTGATAAGAGAATCGTGGGACGTTTACCTGGCGTAGAGATAGGCGACGTCTTCTTTTATAGGATGGAGTTGTGTGTTGTTGGTCTGCACGGTCAGCCGCAAGCTGGTATTGATTACTTAACTGCTAGCCAGAGCTCGAATGGTGAGCCGATTGCAACCAGTGTGATTGTGTCTGGAGGGTATGAGGATGATGAGGATGCAGGGGACGTGATTATCTATACTGGTCATGGTGGGCAGGATAAGCTCAATAGGCAGCGTAACCACCAGAAGTTGGAAGGTGGTAATTTGGCTATGGAAAGGAGCATGCACTATGGAATTGAAGTTCGGGTTATAAGGGGTATAAGATACGGGGGTGGTGCGACTCCGAAGATATATGTGTATGATGGGTTGTATAGAATTCTTGAGTGTTGGTTGGATGTTGGGAAATCTGGTTTCGGGGTATACAAGTATAAGTTGATGAGAATTCAAGGGCAACCAGAAATGGGTAGTGCTATCATGAGGTTTGCTCAGACCCTTCAGACAAGGCCGTTGACAGTTAGGCCCAGGGGGTATCTCAGTCTTGACATTTCGGCGAGGAAGGAATGCATGCCTGTTTTTCTGTTTAATGACATTGATTCTGATAGGACTCCCCTGTATTATGATTACTTAGCCAGGACTGTGTTTCCTCCATATTTGATGCTTCAAAATGCTACTGGCGGTGGGTGTGAATGTGTTCTGAGTTGTGGAAGTAATTGCTTTTGTGCTTCAAGAAATGGGGGGGAGTTTGCCTATGATCACAATGGGATACTTATCAGGGGGAAGCCGGTAATTTTTGAATGTGGGCCATTTTGTAAGTGCCCTCCGACTTGCCGTAATCGTGTGACACAGAAAGGTTTAAGTAGTAAGTTGGAGATATTTAGATCAAAGGAAACCAATTGGGGTGTTAGGACCTTAGATTTGATACAAGCTGGTGCTTTTATCTGTGAGTATGCAGGAGTTGCACTCACGAGAGACCAAGCCCAGATTTTCAGCATGAGTGGCGATCCATTGGTCTACCCAAGCAGGTTTACTGCTAAATGGACCAAGTGGGGAGATTTATCCAAAGTGTTTCCGGATTGTGTACGCCCTGCTTATCCATCAATTGCTCCTTTGGATTTTGCTATGGATGTCTCAAAAATGAGGAACGTTGCTTGTTATATTAGCCACAGTTCAATTTCTAATGTAATGGTGCAGTATGTATTGTATGACCACAATAATGTTTCATTTCCTCACATAATGTTGTTTGCAATGGAGAATATTCCTCCTTTGAGGGAGCTCAGCCTTGACTATGGTGCTGCGGATGAATGGACTGGGAAGCCTCCTCTTCTCTGTAACTGAACTGTCTTGGAAAGTTGGATATACTGAATTGAGGATGGTGCCCATCCCTATATCTAAGTTGGAGAAGTGAAGCAGTGCAGCGTTACAAGGGCTGAGGTAAACTACATTTTATGTTCTGCAATCTTTAAAAAATTATGGAACTATGTGGAACAATTATTTTCATCTTTGGAGATGGATTCTTTGTGTTTCATTCATTTGCTTTAAAAATGTAGCTATCTTCGAGATTCTTACTGTTTGTCTAGTTTGATCATTGTTCTATCTTTTCTGAATTTAGATCGGTTGCTGACAATTAGCTCTGTGATGGAAGACTTTCCCTCTCGAGAAAAATGAGGAACCCGTGACGTTGTTTTCTATATTTCCGAACAAGGTCGCGAAAGCCTGATTCTATTTCTAATTGATAGTGGTGTTTGAAAGATTGGATCTTGTGATCGGATCTAAGATTATAACGTTGTATGTCTGATATGACATATAAATACTTGTACAAAAATAGATAAATGTTTTTCATAGACCAGAACTACAAAGAACTGGTTTTGCCAAGACCTACATGATCTCTAAAATTATAACATTTCCCCCTTACCCAAAAATCTCGAAATGTAGAAACTTTTATGAAATTGAATCGCTAGAATCATGCCAACCTATGATTTATTCAATAAAATGAGAATCTCCCAATGCCCTAACAAATGAATGATCAAGGACGTTATATTTTGTGTTGTTTCTGTAAGATGCATCTCAAGATTGGAATTTTGACGACTATGCTCTCTCGCATGGATCACAATTGATATTGTTTAACAAGTTGTTAATGATTTAAAGAACCTCAATCAACTTTTTTTTTTTATAATGTAGACTGATATCGCTGCTTGATGCAATGAAGAATGTAATGCTTAATTACCTTTATTATTCCTCTGTTACTTGGAATGGTCTCTAACACTCATGCTGCCATCAACACATGACCTTGGTGGGTAGGAGACCTATTTGGACTCATCCAAAAGAACTTGGACTCCTCTGTGGAGAAAGCTCACAAAGCTTGAAACTTCTCATTCCAAAGCTCCACCTACTATCATATATGTCGATTTTGGCATGAGGTCCTAAGCACATTCTTACGTGTAAATTTTCTTTTTGGCCTCTTGAGGTGTGGGAATTCTGGTAAGGATTTTATTTCCTGTGTTTGCATTTTGCGATGAGGAGACTCAAAGCACCACAACAGGCAAATTTAACTGAAGGCCACACTGAGGTCCTTTTCGTTGTAAGGAATGGAAGTGAGATTAGTGAAATACGATTTGTAATGAATTCCAATGAGGTCAGAATGGAATAAGCATCATACCTTTGGTTTAGGGGCACATTTAAAACCTCTAGATTTTGGTTTCCCCCTCTTCTCCTTGGTCATAGAAGTAATGATAAAAATTCTTATACATATCTGAATTGTCACACTTTAAACTGATTTAGGCCTAAGAACTGCAGGGTTACTGAAGCCAAAACTGTACATTCCGTTCATCGACATTTCAAATCACCCTTATGCATCATTATCATCATGAACCTTCTCTGTTCATGTTGCACAAATCTTTGTGTAGTGGGGCACTGTACTTGGGTTTTTGAATAAAAGAATTTTTTGGAAAGGGTTGAGATAGAAAGTACTCGTCTTTTTCCTGTGGAACAGGAGAGCAATATTGATTTTGCTTTTCCAAAGGTATTAAACAAAAAAAGTACTTAATTTAGCAGGACGATAGATTTACTTATTTAGCAGGACAATAGAGTTACATTTGATTTTCTTTTGTATGGCATAACATGATACGGATCAGTCTAGTGCTTTGTGGTGGAATGAGCATGTGAGAGCATGGAATTGCGTCTCTGTTGCTATTAATGTTCCATCCGAATTGTTGCCAGCCACCTTTATGGGATCATTCAATAATCACCTCATTGAATGCTGATTACTGTCTATCAAATATGGAATTTATATCCTCTTGCAGTCAATTTCATTTTGTTGGATGTGTTATCAGTTTTTGCTTTTCAAGAAATAAGCCGTATGAGATTAAAGTCCCAGTGGAATTGATTTCCGTGAAGTGGCGATCTCTTCTTAATCTATATGATTTAGAGGGTCAAAACCATGTGATGATGTTTATATCCACACGACTTAAGTAAATTCTGCCAGTTTATGGTTTCCTCTTTAGTAAGGTAAGTGCATTGTATTGTTTTTTATTAGAATATAGGCACCTAATATTCAAGGAATCTGTGAAACTGTATCTTTTGGTGCAAGACAAGTGAAATGAAATGCTGGAATGAAGGAGCTAGGAGAGTGGGCAGCAATGATTAATAACAGATGAACCTAATTAAATGTGTATCAAGACACATATGCTTTATTGTGGGTCTTAACTAATGCATGATTAACATCATCCTGAACAAGGGAAATACACCACATTTATCATTTTGAGGTTTTTCTTGACGTACTTCCAGGTGAGGATGTTGAAGGTTAGCCCATCAGACTTTCTTATGTTAGCAAAGAGAATTTCCATTTGTAGCAGCTTGTGCTTTTGACCCTTTGCCTCTTGCTTTTCTGTTGTGTCGATGATGTGTTATAAGATATGACAGTCTCCCAGTTATGATATCAAATCAGTTGACTGCTCATGGATGAAGGTAATTCGGCTCTTTGTCAATTCAATTTTTGCGTTTACCCGCGTGCACCAGAACATACTGTTTTGTCTCATTTGCGTCCCAGCATGAAATTGTTTCGTTGTTGTGTTTCAGCTAGTTAGATCTAAGAACACCAATGAAATGTATAAATTACCCTACTTTTATTAATGTCCTAATATGGGCAAAAGGTTACGGCTTACAGACTATGTGAATGTCTCCATGATGGTGAAGTTTTAGTCTAAAATGGCTGAACTTACGAGGAACTTCAATTTTTCTTTTTCTTCCTCTGTCAGTCATATGCTGAGGAACTACTTAGGGAATGTATTGTGGGATATAATCGATGGCTTACTCCATTTAATGCAGTTGGCATTGTTGATTGGACTCTAATCTTACCTGTTTGTCATGTAAATACTGCACATAATCCTAAATTAGAACTGCTCATTAGTCGTCGCCGCATTCGGCAGCCAATTTGCTATAAATTTTCTTCTGTGGATGGGCATAGCTTTTGGTTGCGGGTTCTGTATGGAGCCTGAATAACTATGTATCATTGATGAGCTTCGTGAGCTATGATCGAAGGATATTAAAGAGGGATATGTAAGCATCTTAATATTTTGTTTATGTCCAGATCGCACAAGATATGTGAGTTGCTCAGAAGGGAACGTTGGGATATGAACTGCTAATATTTTTTGAGTGTGCAGGGTCTGTGAACATAACCACATTGACTTCATGACACATCACTGCGCCGATAATATGCTCCTCTTTCTGCCTGTTAGATACTCGATGTTGACCTTTTGTAGCATCGCGAGTTTACCTCCATTTTCTTACGACCCACAAAAAAGGAGATAACATTTCATGTTTTATTATTTGGATGAGAATATCGAACACTTAATTCTTATTGATTTTCTCTGGTAGAAGTCGTACTATGATAGAGATGTAAGTGTAGGAGAATGTCGTTTTAAGACGGACCGGTCTAGTAGGTCACATGTGTAGGTCAAAGTGTGTCTGGTGCGTATTCCATTGAAACTCATGGCGTTTAGAAGGAGTAGAAAAAAAACATCGTTGAAAGTCTATGTGTAAGTCTGTTTTTGATGTGCAGTATTTGATTGTTTACCACACAGTGTTTTTGTGGGACACTGTGTGGTGGTGATGTGGATTCTAAACTGACTAGCAGCATTCTTTGTCAGATCCTGCGTTGCTTTCATTTTGATTTCTGAGCTCCCTGTAGACACGGTTTCTGGTTATTTGTTTGAGAAATTCATGCCTAACCACCAACATCTGAGACCACTTCAATCACCTCCATAATTGCATTCAATGCGATAGTGATTGATTCTTTTGCGGGCATGTGTCTGTCGGATGAACGCTTCCCGCATTCTGTCCCATACTTGTGTCGCGAGCTGATGCGTAGTACAGTGGGGAAACAGAACCAAAACTGTCGGTCCATCAATTTTTCTGGATGTGATTACCTTGTAGGAGAATTTTTTGTCAAGGGACTATGAACTACTGCAGATCAGGCGTGCTTGCCCAGTACCCGATAGCTGTTTTTGCTGATAAGTGTACCAGCTTTTTTGTACTCATAGGATAAGGTCTGGCATACCATGCACTAGGTCGATGTCACGACTGACATCTGATGTACACGTGAAACCCCAATAATGCCAGAAATCTGATGGTGGCGGCTTACTTGTTATTAAAGTGTCAAATCGCATCACTGGCTTAACAGTTTACATATCTGTTTGTGCTGACATAGCAGGAAGGCAGCTACTGCTCTCTCTCGTCTCATGTCCTCTGCGAGAAAAGAAAAAACTCTTTCTCTCTTCGATCATATGACTCGAATGCTCATCAAATCTCTCATATGCTCTCCAGAAATCTCTCTAAAGAACTTCCATATCTCTCGAAATTCACCGTCCACTCACACCTTCACTTCTCTTTCACGAGGTCTTCACGACTGTCTCAGTTTAACCCCTCCCTAGAACCACCCTTCTTTCCTCTTCTCCTCTATTCCGGCTGGGGCCCCATCTCCACCTATCTTCTACTCAGATAGCCGGTTATCTAATGCTACTCTCGTCTATGCTCCTCACTCTTCAACCACCCTATTCTCTGGCTCTCTCTTCTACGACTCATCACTTTTCCACTCTTTTCTATCTGTTCTTTCCCGTCTCTCCTCTGCTCCCAACTGAATATCTTTCTTAGCTCTCGCTTCATCCATTCAAGTTCAGCCCCTCCACGTTCTGCTCATACTTCATCTCCCTCTCAGATATTCGACAACCTTCC
>JAGVVM010009922.1:0-13114 GCA_019149425.1 Psidium friedrichsthalianum | reverse complement strand
TTGAATTTGCAATACCACACATTAGATTTTGGGAAAAAAGGGACAATTTTTTTGGACAAGAATTTTAACTTAGTTGGAGCACCGGTTCAAAGTTTAATTTGTTTAATCGTGCCGTAGATATTTCGTTCGTGCTGAAGCTTAGCTTGACCGATTTCCTTATCGCGTATTTTCTAAAATGCTCTCATTGTTGTGCCTAATCTTATTGAATTACCCAGTGCCCTTCATTTTTATGAGCTATAGACAAGAAAATTTTAAATTGGATTTGACCTTTTTTTGATTTTCCCTCCCCTCCCTTTTCGGCCGAATGATTAACCCCCCCCACCAAATCTCTCTCTCTTCTCTCTCTCTTCCTTCCCTCCCTCTGCCACATGCCACTTCTGTCCCCACCTACATGAACTTTCTTTCCTCTCTTTCTTCTCTTGTCCTTGTCCTTCCCACTAGAGCCATGGGGAGGACCTCATTTCCTTGTTATTTATTTTTCTCTTTCTTTGGCGCTTGGCTACTGCATCTTTTCTTCTCATCCTCCGATTCTGATCGTGATCCTGCCCACCTCCTACACAGTTGACTCTAGTTGTCATCCACGACGTTTTTGACTAGCACCTTGCCATCAGCACCTCCGACACCAAGATCATTGTTGCTGTCGAGCTTGTGTTCTTTGTGGCCTATGCTGTTCACGGACTTTTTTCTCCGTTTTCTTCGCGCTTGCCCTCATTGTTAGCACGCTATCAGCTCATCACTATAGTTGCCGTCAGTCCTTGCCCTAATTCGTCGCCGGTCTCTCTGTGGCCCCCAAAGCTCATGGACCTCCCCTCGTGTATTGTTTACCCCTCGGTTGCACGAACCTGGCAGCCGAGACCTTCACCCTCTGTTTGTGCCACATTAGCCACCTCGTAGTGTGTCCCTGTCGTCACTGCCCTAGCTCTCCATCATTGGTGTTAGCCCCATTAGTCGCCATCGTCCTCGTCGGAGCACCACCTCTGCCAGCCATCGTCGCAGCCCTGATATTCCAAATTCCACCTTTGTCTAGCCCCCTCTTCAGCCTCGTCACGCGTCGTTCAGCCATCCAAGTATCATCACATTGTTGTTGTCGCTCACCATCAAAAGCCGCAGTTCGCCGTCATTCGTCACCGCCCGCCACTGGCCGTCCCCACAACCGGTTAAATCATGTCCGTACATTGTCATCGACATCATTGTGAGTTAGCTTCTAACTCTCGGTTAAGTCATTAATTGTGTTCGGGAAATTAAATAATTAGTTTGATTAGATGTTCAACTAAATTAATTGTGGCTGAATTAGCTAAAGACTAAGCTTAGGTTAAATGGCAGCAATTTAATAAGTTAGACTGAACAGTGAGGCAAGCTGTGGTTAATTGAAAATTAGACTGCTTGATTGATCATAATTGTTGATCACGAGTGACAATTGGTTAGAGCTAAGTGGCTGATGAAACATTCTATTGGACTATTGGTAGTCGAAGTAGACATTAAGGTTAGTTTGAATAATTGAGCATGACATACTATTATTATTACCAATTCGTAGAATTGTGATCGTTGTTTGACTGTCAAATGTTGGAGTGGATTATATTTGATTGCATAAAGATTTGATTACTTGGGTGCAGACTTAAAATATAAATTGATTTGGTGGTACGGCCTGTATATGTGGTTACTTGATGGGTTTTAAATTAGTGCCAGCTGTACAGTCCGTGCCAATCGTACGATTTTCTTTGTTAGTTCCGTGTTGTGCCAGTTGTATGAAGCTTATGAGCTAATAGATGTCGTCACTAGAAGTAACGGACGACAACTGGTCTTGCCAGAAAAACACTATTAGTCATAGTGTTTAGACACACCAGTCATATGCGATGAACCTAATGACCATTAATAATTGGAGTGTGAAAGAAATTGGTATCCGTTGGCTATTGTGGAATGTTAAGTATTTGTTTGGACTATGTAATTACTATTTTTCAGGCATGTTTGCTTATATGTGATCCAAATTATTATAAGCTGGTATGTGATTTAATCTATACTTTTTATGGCATATTATTGTATAGGTTGCCTGAGCGAATCAATGCCTTAGCTGGGCTTAGGCACCGATTCGCTAAGATTTATTTCTCACCCTACTATGATTACTATTTTTAGGTCTAAGGTGATGTAGAGGCGCGTTAGATTCGAAGTCCCTACAGATCTATCATTTTATGTCATACCCCATTTGATTTTAGGCACAAACTGGGTCTGGGAACATAAAGTATCACGCCTCGAACCCTACGGACGTGCGACATCTCACGATTAGACCACGTCAATTTGGTCAACGCCAACGACGATCCAAGAATTGTCGCGACCAAACGATGTCTAACGAACTCAAACCCTTGGGAAGCCAACACAACCCAGACATGCATAGAGAATGTGGTAGAGAAGAGAAAATACACAAATACATAAAACCAACTGCTATAACAACATAACCATGAAGGTAGCGTTAGGATATAATATAGTTAAAAGGGAACTACCAGCACTATCCTACGCTCCAAAGGGAACACCACCCTAAAGGTCTACTTCTCGTCGACGTCGCTACAATCTGACTACCAAGGGAGCCTCGCAGGGTCTGACTCGATCTCCATCTTGGGGGACGGGGCTCACTATCAATCAAGTCCCCCTCGTCATGGCCATCAATCTGCATATAGCCTTCTCTCCCTGGCGGCTGTTGCCTCAAATCAGGGTCTACCACTTCTCCACCCCAGGTCACAAAGTGGATTAGCCTCGTTGGTCGAGTCCAAACACTGGCACATCAAAACTCAGAAGCAGTCCTCTGAACTCTAAAACCCTCCTACACTCCTAGGCCTCAAACCGGTGGGGTATCAGAAACTCTCCTCCTTCGTCTACCTATACCATACTAGAAATCTTCCGGAAAGCTCCACCATCTACATAAGGGTAAGTAAACGTCTTCGACTCGATCTCAACCAGGATCCTATGACAAATAGGAGGTATCTTGACACTTATCACTGGGGCGAGGATTTGAAAAGGATGGTTAATAACGCTAGTAAGTCGAAACTCAACAAGCTCGCCACTAAGCCTAGCGTAAGGTGAGGCACACTTTCTGGCCGACCCTAACATGCTAGTTTAGGTTCTCAATAACTCTCAGACGGCCAGCACCAGACAGGATTACAACAATTTACAGTCCAGCAGAGATGAGACAGTCAAGCATACGAACACGACATAAGACGGTTTCTAACCGCAGGCTTAAATCTCATGCATTCCATAATAAGTTCTTTAACCAATCTTAGTTATTCATTCACAAGCCACAATTTAATTCGACCCGTTTAAACACATCAGGTCTAACCCGTATATCGTACACCTCAGGTCCATGCTTCAACTCGTGTATGGGACGCCTCAGGTTGGTATGCTTATCACTCTAACTACCCTACGTCAAACCCACTAAGGTGTGTTGTGCCTCGACCCGCGTATGGGACGTCTCAGGTCGGCACACTTGTCTTTCCAATTTTTCCGCGTTATCATGCCTTAGGGCCGCCCTCCACCCGATGTCTTATAGGCACCTCAAGGCAATATGCAAATGCTCAATCCCATCATTATACATGGCATACTTTCATGTTCATCATGCATGACAATAATTCCAAGGTGAGCGTACCAGGCATGCTAATTCATTTACATATCAGTTCATGGAATTCTGAGCATACGATATGGTATACCAGTAAATAACTCATGCAACACATTCTCAGACCTCAAATCTTGTTCAAGCATGAACATAAACCTCTAAATGTCATCCAAGCATGCCATAATTCGTTCACAAAGGCAATTTGGTCAAACACGAGCTAGGATCGCACTAACGGACCTTTAGATCACCCAAATAGTTATGACTACACATAGGACGCCTCATGAACAGTACCACGTCACTCATGAACAGTGCATTTCTCATGTGAACAGTACTTCTCAGGCCTCGAAAAGTGCGCTCGTGTAGTGTACTAGGCCTAAACTCACTTCTTTAACCCCGAGTTTCATTTTACACATACTAAACATCAAGATTATCCATGATACACTCAAGATCAGCCCATTACAGTGTGTGAACAGTACATATATGGCATGACTAGTAACTCTCGAGACTCTAAATTAGCCCACCAAACAACCGGTTCTAACCGAGCAATGATCCTCGTCCAAGTTCTACCCTTTCGAATAAACCGAACGCCCTAGCGTCCTACCATGCAACGTGCTACATTCCTAGGCCAAACTTAGAGGATACGCCTACTGAGGTGGGGCTTGAATGCCAATGACAACAGCTGAGGATGATTGGCTGAGGCGGCGGAGGCAGACGGACGGCGGACGGCTATAGTGGAGCTTGACTCCCCATACCAGCCTCTATTCAACTCTGATCTACAAAAATCTAGCAATTTATGGCCAATCTACCTTTAGATCCTCGAAGCCTAAGGTCTTACAGTTGCATAGAAGAAAATGAGGATCGATTTGGACTCCAGATGAGCTCGAACGAGCAATTTCAAGTCGGACACGTGCTGAAATCCGAGAAGACGGGCTCTCTTGGGCACGGGGTGTCTTTGGCCGAAAATGGAGAGGGAGATCTTTGAGGGAGAGAGTGAGATGGAGAGTCTCGTAACTGAATGGAGGGAAGGAAATGAGAAGAGAGAGGGAGTTTATGAGTTACTATGGGAAGAAGACAAAAGGATATGGGAATTAGTAGTAGGTGAGGGGGTTGGTGTACTTTGGGTGTAAGAGTGGATTGACCTTTGATTGACCCTTAGAATGACTCTTGATTTGATCAACAACTAGATTGATGGATAGATTGATTTGACACTTGATCGATATGACAAGAACGATAGAACGATCGATGAAACACTTTCTTGGAACGCATGCCAAATGCACTGATTAGGTTCGAGTGCGAATGAACTCAGGCTAACCATTACTCTAAACTAACGAGCTCTCGAAACCACAACTACCAATACCCACAATCTCGGGAGTCTATAGCAAATCAGGGGTGAACCGGTCAATTCCAACTTAAGGTTTCACTGCTCGACGCTTCTAATTGGGCTGAAAAATCTGTTAAACTAACTACAACTACATCTAACTCAGCTGTAACATTCATGAGAACTCAATTGCCTAAGATCGTATTAATTTCATAGTCTAATCCATTAAACATCGACTCTAGCAAATGCTCGGACCAAAGGATGGTTGTTTAAGAGATACGCGTATCGACTGATCAGGTCTACGTACTTTAAAGTCCCAATTAGCCTTTCCCCTTCGGTTAGTCATCTCGGAGTAGCTAATTACGAGTGAGATTCAACTAGAGCGCGTTAATGAAATATCCAGTCTTTATTACGTATCCCGATAATGGGTTGAATTTCTAGAATGTCACATAACGTCACAACGATTTGGGTTGACGAGGGATTTGACTGCTTATTAGCTCATTTGTTTAAGGCCTAGTTCTTGCATGTTGATGACATTCTCTACGGTCCGCTTCATGGATTTTAGGGGCCACCCAATCTAACTGCTTATGTTCCCACCTGAGACCCGATGGACCTCGACACAACTGATGGGGAGATAGTAAACCCCGAGTTCGATATTGGGGTTGACCTACCATAGAGACCGACCCATTTGTGGCCTCTAATGATGTTCCCATGTCTCCTTGATCTTAGGAGCATAACGACTTTTTGTCACTCCAGTCGATATTAAGGATGAGGGTATAGTGGCCCCTCTTTTGGAGTAGATGAGTAGCTAACCCTTCCTGACCCACCTCCTTTTTTGCTGGTCTTAGGGAGCCGCCTCGAAGGATGGGATTGTATTTACATTATATAGTTTTGTAGCGTTAGTGATCCTTTACTTTTGCTGATATATCGAAATGTATGGCTAATTAATGGAAACAGAATTTCTACTTTGCTATCCATATCTGTCTTTATGTTTGGGAGTTTTAATGTTTTCGCCTACGTAGAAATTTTAGTTTGGCCGTTAGCGCGCCTGGGACACCATTCTTTTTGACCTGACGTGTTTAGTAGGGATGGCACGTGATTGAGGTTCGGGGCATGGCATCCCTGTCCAAGGAGAAATCAGAGCATGATCAGCCTGATCCATAATCCGGAGTGATAAGGAGCGATGGGAATGGGGATAGTTAGCAAGATCATAAATTCGTGCATGTAATTATTGTTTTTGCTTGAGTTATCGAGTTGCATTCTCATCGTTGGTTGCTATAGGGTAGGCAAGACCCTGTTCATCCCTACGAAATGAGCAACCAAGGTGGGAGAACACCTCGAGGTAGACCTGCCAGAGGGGATTTGAGGATTAATGGGATCCTGTAAGCGCTGGAAGCACTAGGAGATCTAATGGGACATCAGATAAGGAATTAGGCCACTAGCACAGGAGTTTCCTTAAGGTAATGTGCCAACAAGGGATAATAATGATGGGGTGCCAAATGCAGAAGTTGGTGTAGCAATTTCTGAAGCTGAAGCCACTCAAGTTCTCAGGAGGTAGAGATCCGAAGACTGCTATCTCATGGATCAAGAAACTAGAGAAGGCATTCACCCTGCTGAAGTGTTTGGATGAAGACAAGGTCACTCTGCCCATCTATCAGCTGCAAGAGAATATGAGCTCTTAGTGGAAAGCCTCTAAGGATAAAGTCTTTCTCAAATGTGGGATGCCTTCATGAAAGCGTTCAATAGCAAGTATTTCTCCGACACCGCAAGGGAACAGAAGATGACCAAATTCCTTCGCCTGTGCTAGAATTAGCTGTCAGTAGATAAGTATGAGGCCAGGTCTATTGAGTTGTCCAAATACGCACTAAAGGTGGTCAAGGACCCTGTGGATAAGACAAGAAGGTTTAGGGATAGGTTGAAGCTTGAGTTAAAGACCATGTTGGTGCTGCTGAACTTGAAGGACTACAACGAGTTATATGAAAGGGCTCAGATGGTGGAATGAGATTTAGCAAAAAGGGCTGTCGTATTTAGATTGCAGTTTGCACCCTCGGGCCGGAGTGATAACTAGTTTGGGATGAAGCCAATGTTTGGAAACTCCATATTCGACCAAATCGGAAGGGTGGCATCAGTAAGTCAGTGCCTAATCGAGGAGATGCTTATCGTTTATAGTGGTGTAGGCACGGGTCTGCTCCATGCTCGTTCCATAATAGAGCTTATTTTTAGATGTTGTTAACATAGCCATCATGTGAGAAATTGTCTCTAGAGATAGCAGATTAGGCCATAGTAGCAAGGACAACCTGGAGAGAATGCACCGCAAAATTTTCAAAACACACCACAGGCATAAGAAGGGTGTTTGCTTTCACTCGAGATGAGGTGAAGGATTCGCTGACCTTCATAGGTAAAGTCCTCTTACATTACCATATTGCTTGTACCCTATTTGATCTTAGTGCTACTAATTCTTTTGTGGTTGAGTAATTCATTAAGCTTGTTAGTTTGAGTCCGAAACTATTGAATATTGCTCTTGAGGTTTATACATCGTTAAAGATAGCGTAGTAGCTACTGTAGGTTGTTCTAGTTGCAAGCTAGTTATAGGTGGTCATGAGGATAAGATAGATTTGATTGTCCTGGAGATGTTCGATTTTGATTTGATTGTTGGAATAGATTGGCTAACGAAACAAAGGGCCATAATAGATTACTATCGTAAAATGATTCAGTTTAGCCCACAGAATGGGACTAGTGTTGAATTTATGGGTAATTAAGGAGGAACCTCGACTGTAGTAATTTCATCGTTAGAGATGACTCGTCTATTGGAGTGTGGTTGTCAAGGTTATCTGGTAACTATGGTGGACGTATCCGTTAGGGAGAGGAGGTTGGAAGATATTGCTGCTGTGCACGAGTTTCGGGATGTCTTTCCACAAGAGTTGCTAAGATTGCCTCTAGAAAGAGAAATCAAGTTCGTTATTGAGCTAGCCCCTGGGATAGAGCTGATTTCTAAGGCACTGTAGAGAATAGCGCCATCGGAACTTAAGGAGCTTAAGGTATAAATGTAAGAGTTGTTGGATGAAGGTTTTATCCATCCTAGTGTGTCGTCGTAGGGAGCACCAGTATTATTTGTGAGGAAGAAAGATAGGTTGTTGAGATTTTGTATCGACTACAGGCAGTTGGACTAAGTGACGATCAAGAACAAATACCCATTACCGAGGATCGATGATTTGCTTGACCAGCTGCAGGGAGCTTTAGTATTTTCTACGATTGATCTGCAGATGGGATACCATCAATTGAGGATCAAGAGGGAAGATATATCGAAGAGGGCATTTAGGACGCGTTATGGACATTATAAGTTTACTGTGATGCCGTTTAATCTAATGAATGCTCATGCTGCCTTTATGGACCTGATGAACAAAGTGTTTAAGGAATAATTGGATAGATTCATCATCATGTTCATAGATGATATTTTGGTGTACTCAAGGAGTCTAGAGGATCATGAGCAGTGTTTGAATGTGGTTTTGGAAACCTTAGAGCACAACAGTCATATGCCAAATTCAACAAGTGTGAATTTTGGCTAGCCTGTGTGGCATTCCTAGGCCACATGGTTTCTAGTGAGGGAATTGCAGTGGATCTGTCGAAGATCGAAGCGGTCATGGATTAGCCAAGACGTTCTACAGTGATAGAAGTTCAAAGCTTCTTAGGCTTGGGGGGGGGGGGGGGGGCGGGTAATATAGGCATTTTGTGGAAAGATTCTCTACGTTGGCTACACCTTTGATGCGCCTGTTAAAGAAAAACGAGAAGTCTGAATGGACGAACCAGTGCAAGTGTAGTTTCCAAAAACTTAAGCATATACCAACTATGGCTCCTGTTTTGATGAATCCGTTTGATCCAGGAGGTTTTGAGATCTATAGCGACGCGTCGTTCAAGTGTTTGGATTGCGTCCTGATGCAACATGGGACGGTAGTAGTGTATGCATCTCACTAGTTGAGACCTCATGCATAGAATTATCCAACGCACAATTTGGAGTTGGCTACTATAGTCTTCACCTTAAAAATCTGGAGATACTACCTGATTGGAGAAAGGTTTCACATGTACACCGATCACTAGAGCCTCAAGTATTTGTTCTTGCAGAAGGAGTTGAACATGAGGCAGCGATGTTGGATAGAGCTTCTTAAGCATTTTCATTGTGAAATCTTGTATCACACAAGGAAAGCAAACAAGGTCATAGATGCTCTAGGTCGAAAGTCAATAATACCCCAGATGATAGTACCAAAGTGGCTTTTATTAGAGGAAGTACGAGACTTAGATTTTAAGTTGGAAGTGAGTTGCCTGTCGAGCCTTGTGGCTATGTTGAGGATTGAGCCGAAAGTGCAAACTATGGTTAAAGCCTTGCAATCGACAGACCCTACGATTCAAAATATCCTACAGGAGGACTCAACAAAGAGAAGAGTCGATTTCTAGGATGATTATGCGTGCTTGCTAATGAGGGTCTAAGAGAAGAAATTTTGTTGGGAGCACACCGTAGTAATTGTAGCATTCATCGAAGTAGCACGAAATTTGAAGCAACACTACCGGTGGAATGGGATTAAGCAGACATAGCCACGTATGTGGCTAAGTGTTTGACTTGCCAACAGGACAAGGCTCAACACTATAAGTGGAAATGAGAGCACATCACGATGGACTTCGTGATGGGATTACTAAGGAGTTAGAGGTGGCACAACTCAATTTGGGTCATGGTTGATAGGTTGATGAAGCAGCATACTTCATCCCTATGAGAAAGGATTTTGCTTGGACAAGTATGCCGAACTCTATGTAAGGTATATCATGAAACTTCATGAGGTACTAGTGATGATCATTTCAAATCGTGATCCCAGGTTCATTGCTACATTTTGGAAAAGCCTATAGACTGCATTGGGAATAAAGCTATAATTCTTATGGTCGAAGACATGTTACAAGCATGTATCCTGGACTTTAAGAGTGGCAGGGAGGAGCAGTTGCATCTGGTTGAGTTGGCCTATAATAATAGCTACTAGCAGAGTATCAAGATGGCACCGTTCAAAGCTCTTTATGGCAGAGCTTGTAGAATGCCCATATGTTGGGATGAAGTGTGCGAAAAGGAGGATTACTAGTTCTGAGTTGGTATGGCAATCAATGGAAGCTATCAAGGTTATCAGAGATAGGCTTAGGATAGTACAGAGTCCGTCAGAAAAGTATGCTGACATGAGACGTAGACCTATGGAGCTCCAGGTGGGAGATTATGTGTTCCTAAAAGTATCACCTATGAGAGGCAGCATCATGTTTTGGGCAAAAAAAAGAAAGTTGAGCCCGAGGTATGTATGACCGTTTGAGATCCTCGAGTGGATTGGAGCTTTAGCGTATTACCTCGCGTTGCTACCAAGACTTGCACAAGTATATAATGTCTTCCATGTATCGATGTTAAGGAAGTATGAGCCTGACCCAGCTCATGTATTCAGTTTTGAAGAGATCGAGTTAGATGAGTGAACATTGCATGTGGAGTGCCCCGGTGAGAATTATAGATGGGAAGGAGCAAGTACTTCGGTGCAGGACAATTCCATTGGTCAAAATAGTTTGGCGATACCGTGTAATAGAAGGAGCAACCTGGGAAAGCAAGGAGTCATGAAGGAGCTGTATCCATTCCTTTTAAAGGATTGTAATAGCAATTTAATTTTGAGGATGAAATTTCTTAAGATGGGGAGAATTGTGATGTCCCGAAATTTTGAGACCTGTAAAATAAACAAAATGGGATTTAGTGGAAAAAGGGGACAATTTTTAGACGCCAATTTTAAATTAGTTAAAGCGTCGATCCGAAATTTAATTCCGTTTAATCGCGCTGTAGAATTTTTCCTTCGTGTCGAACTTAGCTCTAACAAATCCTTGTCGCGTAATTTTTAAAATGCTCTCATTGTTGTGTCAAAAATCCATCCTGTCCCAATTTACCAAATTAGCCTTGTGCCCTTCATTTTATGAGCAAAAGACAAGAAAATTTAATTAAATTTGACTTTTTTTATATTATTTTTCCTCCTCCTCCCTTTTCAGCTGAATTATTAACCCCCCACCAACTCCCTCCCTCACTCTCTCCCCCTCCTCTCTCTCTCTCTCTCTCTCTCTCTTCCTTTCCCTCTCTCTGCCGCGTACCACTTTTGCCCCACCTACTCTAAACCATCTTTCATGTCTTTCTTCTCTTGTCTTGTCCTTCCCACTGTAGCATGGGAGAAGCTCTTCTTTTAATTTATTTTTCCTCTTTCTTTGGCTGCTTGGTTGCTACATCTCTCTTCTCTTCATCCTCCGATTCTGGTCACTACAGCACCTCGTTGTTAGCTCCTTCGCCGCTATGTCATGTTGCTGCCGACCTTTCTTCTTTGACTGTTGCTATGTGCGACTTTTTCTCCTTCTTCTCAACTCGCCCTCATGTCAGCTCATCATCAGCTCATCGCTCTAGCCACCATCGCTCTTAGCCATCATTTACTGCAATCATCCTAATAGTGGAGCTTGTTAGCCTCCCTTCGGATGTCGTTTCCCCCTCAACCGTGCGAACCTCATAGCTTGAGACCCCCTCACCCTCCGTTTGTGCTGCCGCAGCCACCTCCTTCATCGTCTCCTCTCTATAGCACCCTAGAATGCTACCTCAAGGCTTACTCATTACTTGTTCTTTCTTATTGGCGCCATCCATTAGCTTCATCATCTCCATCATTCTATCCAATACCAAACCTACACATCTGAAAAAATGATCCCCAAATAGGGGTGAGCTAACAGCTCAGCAAGTTCACCCTCTAAATCTCACCCAAGATACTAGATACTCTCAGATCGACCCTAAACATGCGATCCTAAACATGACTCTCAGGTTTCTAGGCTAATATTAATCAGATAACTTAAGCAATGAAAATTCAAAAAAAACCAGAGAAACAGTTCACAACTCAGTCAAGCATGCTCAAAAGTTAATTATTGCGGTTTATTATAATATCTAAGCCATTCACTTGCCTAATCTACTATGATTCCATTGGAATTACTTGATTTCGCCATTTCGCTATTAGGTGTGCACTTTGGGCCCACCAAATCACAATAATTGACCATGGACATAGGTGGATAGCCATGTACAGTGTTTCACAACTCATGAACAGTGCTTAGAATATACTATTCAGGCCCTATTTTGCCTAAAACGCTCCAAAATCCCCTTTCAACCATTTAAGCCTCATCGTACCATCCCCAGTGCCCACGGAAGCCCAAGTCCATCATGAATTTCTGGTATGAACAGTGCACCTGACACCACAACAGAATCGATTTTCACTTTAAAACTCCAAACCGATCAGATTTTCTAAACCATTATATCTTTAATCACATCCTAGAGCCAATCCATGAATAATCTAATATCCTACTCAAGATTTAGAAGTAAAAATGACAAAGATTAAGCTAGAGCAACTCTACCAAGAAGCTAGAGTAGCAATAGCATACTAGAGCGGAAACGACGGCGAAAGATGATAGCGGTGACCCTGAATCAAACGAAGGTTTAAAACAAATCAGAGTCATCTAGAGCTGATTTGTGAATGGAATTGAAAAGGAAAAATAGATGAAGAGACCAACATTGGTTTGGACCTCAATCGGAAAAGAGCGACGGCTTTGAAATCGACAAAAGATCGCTGGCACAGAAAGCTGGAAAAATCAGCTTGTTGTGTGGGGTCCGATTTTGGCTCTGTTTGAGGGGGTTCCATGGCTGATTTGAGCTGATTTTTGTTGAAAAACTTCTAGAAAAGAGATGAAGATGAGGTTAAAAGGGCATCTCAAACTGACGACATTTGGGTAGCAAAAAGGGCGGCGATTCCTCCAGTGAACAAAATCGAGAAAGAAAATGGAGAGGAGAAAGAGAGAGCATGGAAATTTTCTGAAGAGAGAGAGAGCTTGGCTGGCCAAATAATAGAGGAGAGAGAAAAATATCTTCAATTATTGATGGGTACTATTCATTGATTGACTGATCAAAAAAGTTTGATCGGACGACAATCGATGGTTGATTAACGCGATTGATGTGATTGATTTGAGTGGCTGGTACATTTTATGAGGCAAATTTCTAGCGATCGGCTAATTTTGGACTGATTGGGGCTCAAGTGCAAACAATCATTAGACAGAAGATTTTCTAAGATTCGAATTTTAATCGTACACTAAAAAATACTACTACCACAAATCTAGAGAGGGGGGGG
>JAGVVM010009921.1:0-14723 GCA_019149425.1 Psidium friedrichsthalianum | reverse complement strand
GGAGGAGGATAGGAGGAGGGATTATGTTCTGAAGGGGGGGGGAGTATGTTGTAGTGCGGGAGCGGGTCGACAAACCCGCCCGCTGACCAGGCCGGCCCAGCCCACCACTTAAGCCTGATGCAGAACGACGTAGTATTGACTTTGTGTTTTATGTTGATTTTTTGTAGAGGTTTGTTCTACCTTTTTCACCTCCCGCCCAAATCCTTATCCTACGGACGAAATAATTCCACCGTGTCGACAATCGCCCGTTCGTCTTTCATTGCGACCTACGGTCTTGATCAACCCTGTGAACCTAATCTCCACGTCCCTTTTAGTTATTTTTTCGGAAATGATTTAATAAAATCAATTAGACGTATATTCTTAGAATTCAAGATCTTGAACACACGAATACCGGCCGTCCGATCTATTTCTGCTATTAAGCTTAGGTCTGCGCGCCAAAATGACGTGGCAATCTGCCGTGGCGCCTACTCCAGTGCACGTCATCGTTGACCAGTTCCAACGAGAGTTACCGAGCCAGCGTCCGCCGAGAATGATTGTTCGGCGCCGGCCGTTCCATCGCCGGCGACTCGTCGGAGGGGCATTCCGACGCCAAATTCACCCCAAAACGTCCTGTTTCAACCTGAGGCTCTTTATGAAAATCCTAGCAATAATGCATCCCATCTAATTTTTCAGACCCAAAAAATAACGTGAAAATCCCCATCCACCCCGCCGAGGAACACTGTCCGCGTTGAAGCTGATATTTTAGCAAACATATCAACGAATTACACAGTTCGAACAGAGAGTATCCACGCAGGAACCGAGAGACTTACCTGAGAGTTTGTACCCTACTTGAGCGTTTAAACGAGCATGTGACTCGTGACCGGTTTGAAACAGAGGGATTTGGCCAGGGGTGCAGGAGGATTCACGCAGCGAAAATGCAAAGGGAGGACGGGAATGCGATCAGTACCACAGCAGGGGGGGGGGAAAGCGTTTCGAACCAAGAAAATGTGAAGAACATGTAGAAATGAGGAATCGCCCATTGACGGACCTTCAAACTGCGTCAATGGTGTTTAAGCATAATGACGACGAAACGCTTACGGTTTCGTCCTGGCGATCCTATTGAGCTTCAGGAAGTCCGTTCAGACTTGGAGCTTGGTTTCCTTCCAATTGCCTGGCCGAAAAAAAAAGCTTTTTGTTCGTCCGAGAGTCACTCCAGCTTTCCCGAAAAGTCCTCCCGAGCTTCCCGAAAATCCCCTCTCTCTCTCTCTCTCTCTCTCTCTCTCTCTCTCTCTCTCTCTCTCTCTCCTCTCTCTTATATATCCCAGAAATCCCTCATTTTTCGTCTCTCCTCCTATTGCGATCCCAGAACGGCCAGATTTTCTCAACAAACAAATCCATTTCGTTGCAAATCTCTCCCTCCAGACCCGTTTTGAAATTCAAGCACGCGCAGGAGCTTCCTTGAGGAAGATGACGATGGATGGGTCGGGTCGGGTCGGATCCGGTCCGACCCGACTAACCCGAATAACTATTTTCTTCAAATTGAGCCCAAATTTTTCACTTTTTTCCAAAATTGACACCAGAATTGGACTCAGGGGCATTCAATTTACTTAAAAATGGTGTTTTTTCCCCAAAATTATTCAGTATTTACGCAAAAACCCCAAAATTTCAGTTTGACCCGGGGGACTAAATTGCAAACTCCAAAGTCTTAATGGCCTTTTTTGAAAAAATTGACGCCACCATTGGATTCAGGAGGTCAAAATCTAGGGGTGACGTCGCCCTATTTTCAATTCAGTCCCTAGACAATTTTTAATTTCATTTTTAGGGATTTTAGGGACTAATTTGAAAAATCAGAAATTGCATTTTGGTCCTTTTAGCGAAATTGGACAATTCTGAGGGATTTTGGACTGGATTTTAATTTTGAAAAATAGAGGAGGATGATACGACTCTAAAAATATTAAAACGGAAAATTAAAAAGCTAAAATGGAGTTCCTAGAATTATTTAAATATTCCAAAAAGTGAAATTAACAAAGAAACCCTAGATTCCAGACCTTATTTTTTCAAAATCTATTCATCCAAAATTCGGAGAAATTTCGCGAACGGCTGGTGACTTTTTTTCAAGCTGCCTGGCGTGAATGATCTTTTTTTTCTTGCCTCTCACTCTCTCTCTCTCTTTCTGAAACTATTAAAAATGCAAAAAATGGGGAAAATGAAGGGGGGGTCCTAATCTTCCTATAGGCTTGGCCTGGGCTCCCATCACGGGTCGGGCCGAACTTGGCCCACATTAGCCACGCTCATATTCGGCTCATTAAAATAAGCCTATGTGTTGAAGTGTTTGTAGAATTATTGATGTTGAATACATATTCTTGTAAATTTTGAGACACGTGTAAACTTCGAGTAATAGCTATGGGCATTTAGTTATTAGCCGTGTTTATATGTCTTGTTACACATAAAGAAAAGTTAACTATAAACATAAGACATATACATGTTTATTAGAACCGTATGGATATTCTCTAGTGACACATCAAGTTTTGTGACACATAAGGAGAGAGAAAGATATCCGATAAAAAGGATAACACATAAAGTGTGTCTCTTTTGAGGTGTTATCCAATTGCCACACTACCATATTAAATCAATATAAGTAAAGTTGAGGACATTTGTGATCATGGATGGCTCTGTATCTGCTGATGCAGTTACTGCCATGATCTAGTGTTTAAGACTTTATAGGATCAGATTGGCCATTGAAAATAATCCCTAAATCAATATGAAGACGTGCACTACAATACAGTTTCAATTAATACTCGACCAAGTGGGAGAATATTAGAGTTTTCCTGATGTGAGCTCGCATTAATTAGGATTGCAATTCACCGTTTTTGGTATTAATTTATTGTTTATGGAATTGATTTAATAAAGAATTGATTTAAAGTTTTTTAATTGGCCGAATATGGGCTTGACTAATATGGGCCAAGTCCGGCCCGGCTCGTGATAGGAGGGCCTAGCCGAAATTCTATTTATATAAGCTAGGACCTCCCTCCTAACCCTCACTTTTGCCCCAAAAGCTCCACATCCTCTTATAAGGTTCTAGAGAGAGAGTGAGAGGCAAGAAAGAGGCAGTCTCATCTACGCCAGGCAACCTGAGGGCGATAAAAGGGAAGAGTCCGCCAGTCGTGTCGCCAAAATTCTGCCGAAATGGCGATGAAATCAAAATCGGGTACGCAAATTCGGTTCCTTGGCTATTTAATTTCTAGAACCTGACTACGGTGATCCTAAGGAATCTTCGGTGTTGACAGATGGTCGTTTGGACGGCCAACATAAAAATCAGGTATCGACGCACCTTTACTTAAAAGATTAAGTCAACAAGTTATAGTTCAACTAGAATATATTAATTACTCAACATTACATGATACCAATTTTTCGATATGACTTTTTCTAACACAACTTACACTTGTATCTCAACATCACGCTATCGAAGCGAGCTTAGACAGTCAATTCTTATATTTAGTGCAGTCCTTTTTCATGTGACCTCTCTTCTTATAAAAGAAGCAGCGGTCACTATCCCTCTTAAAGGATACTTTCTTACAACCCAAGTTATCAGATGGACCAGTAGTGAAGTGAGTTCCCTTATGAGTACGAGATTTACGCCCCTTGCCTTTCTTATTGTTAGAACTGGAGGTAATTAGGGCCTAGTGCCCTTCATCCTTTTTCAATTTCTCTTCTTCCGCTATCACCTTATATATCAAATCATTTATAGACCACGTTTGGTCCTGTGTATTGAAACTGATTTTGATTATTCCAAACTCAGGGGGAAGAGTATTTAAGGCTTGATATACTATTACGGTATTAGGTATTATTATACTTAAGACTTTAAGTTTTGTCTACAAATCCAGCATTTTTAGGACATAATCCTTTACTGCTCCTACACCCATATACTTCATATTAAAAAGTACCTAGACCAGCATCCTAACTTCTGCATTTGATGATACTCGATATCTTGCTTTCAGGGCTTCCAACATTTCCTTGGCGGTGCAGTCAGTTGACAAGCTGCTCTTTAAATGCTCTTGTATGGATTAATTCATTAACAACAAGCAGATCTTGTTACTCTTTTCCTAAGCGGCAAAATGCGCCATCTCAGGTATCGTACTGGTCTTAACGAGATCAGTAGATTTGTCCTCATAAAAGGTAACATGAACATCCGCCAATTCATGGCAAATATAAAATCCTCCTTTCATTTCTTAAAGTTTGAACCATTGAGGACCTCTATTGTAATGGAGTTGCCATTTACAGAAAAGGTGACTGGAAAAAACAAGCAATGCTTACCATCAGCATCATGTAAGCACTGTGTAACTTTAAATCCTTAAAAGTATACATTTTAGAGAGTCACATGCATCATCACATAATCACCTTTCGGCAAAATATATGACATGCAATTGCAAACTCTCTACATGATAATGACCATGAGAGTGTTTTCCAATTTTCGTGAATCACTACCTTTGAGTGTGTGAATCACTAGAATTAGTCATCTCTCAATCATATGTTGTTTATACATCCCTCCATGAACTAACACACAATCACCACCTTTGAGAGTATGATTATGCATCAGAATAGGAGACATCCCACTAAAATGCGAGACTGATATTTCTCAAATTAAACTAAGTGTGCCACTTTGGCGATCACTACTCAATTGAATTTTCAAAACTCTCTCACATTAGAGATATAAATTCCGTGCCTTACAATCACCATATAACTTGTGTTTTTAAACTTGAAGACATGGACAATTGTCATTAAAACCACAAATTATGCCAATAGCATTGCTCATTATATTTCAAGTTTCCATGTATCCTCTACACATTTCTCATGTGGTAATTATACAAATGAGCCAACCTCAGTATTTCCAAAACCAAACGGAAATATAAAAAATACCAAAATTACCCCTAGTTATGTACTTACATTAAGGATTTTACACATTTTTCAAGACTTTGAAAGGCTTGAAAAAAATTAAAATGAATATATCACAGTGTAGAGAATTTCCATACGAGTACAAAGTGAACGGTCAATGACTGATCAGCGGTGAACGGTCAACAGCCGATCACTGGTCAACGACCGGTCAATGGCTAACGACAACGATCAATAGCTGGTCAATGGTCAACGACTGATCAACAGCTAACGGTCAACGGCTAACGATTAATAGCTAATAGCCGATCAACGCGCTAACTGACGGTCAACAGAGTCATGCGCCGCCGCGGCAGAACTTCAGGTGACGCTGGGGGCGCGCATGGCTTCCCCCAATGGCCCGCGACCCATCAAAACGCTCGTCTTGACGAGACGAATCCAAACATGCCTTCAAATTTAAATTTCACCATACCAAAATTCACGAAAACAGGCAAAACAGTACGTTCTAAACCCGAGCTACGGCGACTCTGATACCAGCTGTTAGCCGTCCAAAAGGCCATCTATCAATACCGACGATTTTTTAGGATCGCCGTAGTCGGGTTCTAGAAATTAAATAGCCAAGGAATCGAGTTTGCATACCTAATTTCGATTCCATCGTGTTTTCGGTGAAATTTTGGCGACACGGCTGGAAAACTCTTCTCCTCTATTGCCCTTCGGCTGCTTGGCATGGATGAGACTGCCTCTTTCTTGCCTCTCACTCTCTCTCTAGAACAGTATGTGGAGCTTTTGGGGTAAAAGTGAGGTTAGAGGGGGGTCCTAGCCTCTATATATAGAATTCCGACTGGGCCCTCCCATCACGGGTCGAGCCGGACTTGGCCCACACTAGTCAAACCCATATTCGGCCTATTAAGAAACTTTAAATCCATTCTTTATTAAATCAATTTCGTAAATGGTAAATTAATACCGCAAAACGGTGAATTACAATCTCAATTAATGCAAGCCCACATTAGAAAAACTCTAACGTTTTAGCCGACAGGTTGCTATAAAGGTAAAATCTCAAGATTTGAGTTTACAGTTGCGATGGGGCTCTTTTCTTGCCCAAAAAGTGTCATTTAGCTTTACATTCAGCATTAGCAAAAGTCATACAAGTGTCTAGTTGACCTATAACCCATTGACTTAATCTTTTAGTAAATATGTGTTGACACTTAATTTTTGACCAATAATTGGGTATAAAGGTAAAATCTCAAGATTGGAATTTTCGATCGCGACGGAGTTCATTTCTTGCCCGACAAGTGTCATTTAGCTTTACATTCAACATTAGCATTTCATTTGCTTCGGATTCGCACAAAAATTTCTTTTTTAAAAAAACATTGACTTTTGAGTTGAGTTTTACGATCGATTTTGATCAAAAAGTCAATCCACGGTTGAAAAAAATTATTTTTTCACGAAAACCTTCCTCTTAGTACCAATTGCACTTTTGCACTTGAAATTAGCGAAAAAATCGAAGTTTGACCCCGTCAATTGACCCGTTTGACCATAATCAATCGGACGGTCAACTCTTCACCCAAAAAAATTGAAAAAATCCAAAACATCAAAATCACTTTATTTTACTTTCAATTTCACTTTGGCATTAATTTTTTTTCAAAGATCACTTACGAAATGACTTTCCCCCAATTTGGAAATTTCACCTCCTAAGGACCAAAATCAAATTACTTCTTATTTTGTTATCTTTTAGGTTTGTTCCTTTTACGACATTGGATTGAGGAATCATTCTGCACCCAATTTGACCATCATTTTCGACATTCGCCAAAATGGCCCAAAAAACCCAATTTGGGCTCGTTTTAGTCAAAAATCAATTTCCAAAGATTCAAAAATTATCACTTCGCTCCTACATAATCGAGCATGTAGATTCCAAATATGGTGTCAATTTTGACAAATTCGTTTAATTTCATGATGAATTGGACCAAACGAGGGTGTAGTAACTGAGGAAGTCGATTACATTTAAGTTCGGTCAGTAAAATTTAACTTGGTCCAGTCTTAGATTTTATCCAATTTGAGAAGTGTGGCGTCAATTTTACAATTCTGAGCATATCAAAATTTGGTCACTTGACCCATTAGGCATTTTTAAGAGCAATTGGGACAATTCATGCACCAATTAGCATTTCATGCATAATTCATGTACGATTAGCACAATACATGTCAATTTATCCAATAGAGGCATAACAATCTATTTTGGTTCAATTTGGTCACAAAGTTTTATAAAAATTTTCGAATCAAACCAAAATTGATTAATCTCAACACAATTGGGCGGATGAATATTCGTTGCGACCGTTGGATCAAGCTAGTTAAATTTTATTTGAACCATTTTGACCCCTTTCAACCATTTGGTAATGTCTTAGCAAGGAATGCTTAATCAACGCGCGATCTTCCATCCACCTTGCCCCTTGGCCGAAAACACCCCCCTTGAATACCCAAAATGCCCTCCAAGATTCAAATTAGGCAATCTTGAGCCATTGGATCAAAGGAAGAGCCAAGATTTAATCTCAATGGGACTCTACAACAACTTTTCCCTCCAAATTCAAAAGAGAGAAGCTCATTGGAATCATTACAAATCAAATTTTGTAGAAAATTTTCTCACAATCTACCTCTTGGATTCTCTCTCTGGCCCAATTTTCTCACGCCACCTCACTGACCGATCGTCGGTCACTCTTGGTGAGTCAACACCACCGCAACCTCTCTCCGGTGTCCTCCTACCACGTTGTAGAGAGGATTATCGATTGGAGCACCAGCGAGCTCCATTTGGCACCGATTTCCTCTCAGCTCAAATCATTGACTCTTACGTTGGTGATTCATCCGACGACTTCAAGCAATGAATCCAATTGTTTGATGACCTCCTCCGCCAATCCTAGGCATGTGACGGCATTCCTTGACAAGTCCTCAAGCTCGTGCAACTTGGAATTCCTCCGAATAATCTCGGATCATCACCTATTCTCCTTAATTCTCTCTAGTTCTTTCGGTTTCTCCTATTATACGGAGCTCACTTTAGTTGTTCCTTATTAATTTTCAAAGTATTGAGCTCAACTTCAGTACATTTCAACCGGAGCTAGCTCAACTTCAAGCTCAAAATTCGTTAACTAAAAATTAGTACCTTTTTCTCTAGCAATTTCATTACCTAGGCTAGTGGATGGGATGTTGAGAATATGCCGAAGCATGAGGTGAATCAAAGGCAATGTTGGGTTTGATTGCTGTCAGATGATGATATATACTGCTGCAATTGATGATTTTGCATGCTATTAGTGCTTTGATGATATTTTGGTGCATGATCTTACACTTTGCTATTCTCGGATTAGGATGTATGGTAACACTGTAGTTAACTTTTACACGTAAAAACGATGAAATATCGTAAAACTTTGTTCTAGAGATTCATAACGCATTTCAAGAGCTTGGTTTTGACAGGTAAATCGTCCAAAATGAGCACCATTTGGCCTGTAATTGCATTCTTAAATCCATGTTCTGATATGTAATATGCCTATTGTTTGCATTTTTCTTTTATTTTTTGACCTATTTTCACATTTGCATTATTCTGTATTCATCTAGCACGAATCAGAAAAATGTTACAAAATGAGTTTTATAGTCAAGATCCATATCTTTATGATGGTATTTTTTTGTGTGTGAAACAAAAATCGCATGCTATGCTTAATATGCTTGGAAAATCAGAGATATAATCTGAAAAATGTTAAGTATCTATCTTTTTCTTTTTCTTTTTCTTTTTACATTGATTTTCCATTTTAGATTTTTTTTTTCTAGTTCATAGGTTGAAAAATTTGTGAAATAGGAACATTGAATGAGATCATTTGCTTTCTAATGATGTAATTTGTATGCAAAATTGAATTGATTTGGTTGGAAAAAGTTTGATCCAAAAGTGTCTCAAACATTTCGCAATAAAATTTTGGTTCAGTGTTGAAATGTTAACTTCACCCGATTTTATCTCTTCTTCATTTTCTGATGATTTTGCATGAAACAATTTGAGAAAATCACTCTTGATGAAAGTTGTTCCACATATCGCCAGGAATAATTTACTTTTTTCCAAAATTTTTGGAGAACATCTCATTTGCTCAATCATAGTAAAATCGGGATGGTCAAAATTTGTCTTTCCTAACCTCTGCACAAAATCGATTGAATTCATCTCCATGCATATGTCAAATAAAAAACATTCCTTCACAAAGGTTGTTCAGACACCTTGTTGCATATCATATATTTTGTCCGAAATTTTTGCATATCACCTTGATCATTGCTCATTGTAGAAGATAGTTCAGAATCTGGTCCTTGGTCAAAATGACCTCTCTGCATAAAGTGGCAATTACCTTATCATAAACGCATTTTTTCAAGGTTTGTTCTTCATGAACTTTGTTTGTAAGATCTTCAGCTTCTAATTGACATAAAGATAATAAAAATTGGGTTGATTTGGGGGTCCCTCGGTTATTTCTTTCACCAGATTCATCTTAGTCAATCCTGGAAACTCATTCCAGCGACTGACTGAGTTTGCTATTTTGTTTTTGCCGTTGTAATGTCACCTTTGAAATAGTTTTTTAAAAACAAAATTTGTTACAACACATTAATCTAACTGGCTGAATTTTTTTTTTTGGCGATTTGAGCGTGTTAGTAACTGTTTTTTCCCATTATTTTTTGCCAGGTTGGTTGAGTCAATTTTTCTGTTGTAGTGACATGGCTGTTTTGAGTGCAACGCATGTGGATAATCTCGAAATCTTAAGAAAGCTTCGCAAATGAACTTTGACTGACATGTTTGTGAGTCTAATGACACAAGTTTCAAACCAAACGCATGTGTTTAAGGTTGTGAACTAAACCTAAACATAATCTTGGACAGTTCTGAAAATTTCTGATGGATCTCTAAGTGACCCTTCAAGGTTCACTAATTGTTTGATTATGCGATATCATGGTCTTATTACCTAAGTGCATGCCTTAATTATCATTTATGCTTGTGTTTTCTAGATGTATGGTTAGCAGCCAATGCATGACGCGGGTAACCACACAAGTTCATTAGAGCTTAATTAGAGGTTAAGGTGATAACGATTATTGTTAATGAAAACTTTCAGTAGTACGTAGTCATTAACCATCATTAACCATCGACGTTTTTAAATGCACAGATATTTTGCGTGATTACAATGGAAAAAGACTCTTCCTGATGACTAGGAAAACATTGTTAAAAAATGGAAGAATGAGGAGCAACTTGAAATAAAATTCAGTCAAGCAGGACCCATTGTGATGAAAGCCAAAAAATCTGCTTTATTGGTGAAAGATTTTCACTTGCCAAGTGAAACACTTTTACTATGTGTCGGTGGGAGAATTACAAAAAAAGTCCTAAATCTATTGCAATCATGTCAAGTCAGTCCTAAATCTTCTTTTTTCCAATTCAATCCTAATCTTTTGCATTTGTGCCAATTCAATCTATTTAATTGGGCGGTGCTGACATGGACCTTTTTTTAAAACATTTTGAATTTTTATGATTTTTTCTCTTTTCTTTTCTTTTCTTTAATTTTTTTTCCTAACCCTTGGGCCGGCGAGGGTGTCGCGGCACTCATCTTAGTTTGGGCAACAGCCATGATGACCTCGCTCAGTTTGGGCAAGAGAGGGTGTCACGGCGATCGTCCATCCCAAGTAAGGGCCATAACGCCCTTGCCCTGGGCCGACGAGGGTGACGCGACCCTTGCCTAGTCTAGGCTAGGGCGGCGACACCCTCACTTGGCCAAATCTAGGAGAGAGGCTACGCGCTCTCACTAACCCTAAGGGTTTGAAAAAAGAAAAGAAATGAAATGAATAAAAAATCATAAAAATAAAAAATATTATCAAAAAAATTATTTAAAAAAATTCAATTGATGGACTGAATTGGCACAAATGCAAAAGACTTAAAACTGAATTGACATAAATGTAAAAGGGTTAGAATTGAATGGGCACAATTACGATTAGGGGTGAGCATGGTTCTATGGTAGAACCGAGAACCGGAGAACCGAACCGATGGTTCCGGTCCGGTTCTAGGTTCTAGTATTCTCGGTTCCGGTTCTCGGTTCCGTATTTTAAAGAAACTGCCGGTTCCGGTTCCGGTTCCCGGTTCTACAGAGAACCGGAACCGAACCCGAAACCGAATTTTTAAAGAAAACCCTAAACTTTCAATAACCCAATCCAGCCCCTCTTCCCTTCTGTTCTGCTTCTGCTCGTAGCCCCTCTTCCCTTCTGTTCCGGTTCAGTGCTTTGCCCGCAACCCCTCTTCCCTTCAGACTCAGTTCAGCTTTTCACCGCTTGCACCACCATCACCCCTCTGCCTGAGCTCGTCCAGTCGCCGCCTTAGCCCCGTCGGCCTCACATCTCTGTCACCGTCGCGCTCCACCTTCGCCTCGTCCCGCAGCTCACCCGAGCTCTGCCCATCGCCTTCAGCCTTGACCCCGAGATCTAGCCGGCACCGTCGCGCCACCCAGCCGCCCGAGACCCCTCTCTCTTTGCTCGAGGTCGACAGAAACCTCCCTGCCCTTCTTCAGTTCTTTTGATTTCTGGGTTCTGCCCCCTTCATCAGTTCTTCGGAGGAATCGATTTCTGGCTTCGATTTCTGATTTCTGCCCCGATTTCTAGGTAAAGTTCAGCAACGCATTCCCTTAGTTTGAGATTGCATAGCATGGACGATGGTCGGGTGGAAAAAGGATTATAAGCGCCTGCACATCCCCGATCCAGGCCCTGGAGATGTGGGCGCTGCCGACTGCGTGCAGTGGTTTAATAGTTGTTCCGAAACGCCTTGCAGATTGTCGAGGAGGGGGTGATCTCTCTTGAACACTACAGGGCCGCGTTACAAACATTTGAAGACGCATTGAACAGGGTTCATCAGTCGAGGAGAAGAAAGAATAAAGGTGACCTGACATTTGTTGAGCAATTCTCTGGCAACCCAAGTCCTGTGATATCAACGTTTCTTGGTGAGGAGGAAGACAGCTCCACCATGCAAACTCCTCTACAAATCTCAAGCATGCACGCTGCCATCTCGATTCCGACCCAACCACCTATTCATTGCCTCGGCAGAATGTCTGAATGTCTTGAAAATATTACGAGAAAGACTTGCGCATCAGATTCTTAAAAAGTTTTCTTGCCCCATGTTGTACCTTCTTAATGGGATTTTGTTCATTACTCCCCCAGCCTTTTGACGACTTCTTAGGTAGCTTGTCAAGCAAGTGTCTGGTTGGTGGTTGGGTCGTGGATATGGGATGATCTGGCGTTCAAGATGTTTTCTGTTAGCTGAACAATATATATGAAATTAACAGGTTCTCGGGTACCCTGGTTCTAGGGTAGGTTCCAGGTTCTAGGTTACGCAGGGTAGGTTCTAGGTTCCGAAAAATGAGGAACCTGTACTAGCGGGTAGGTTCCAGGTTTCAGGTGGAACCTACCCGGAACCTGGAACCGCTCACCCTAATTACGATATGTTTAGGACTTTTTTGATTATTTTTCCGTTGTTCTTTAACAATGACATCTATAAATGTAGCCACCACCAATGACTCTATCTATCTCGATGACACCACCAAGCTCCATCAATTACGTTCCACGAATTTAACCTTTTATCAAAAATTTCTTTGCTTTTAATTTTTTTTCTTGATTAATTGCAGTAAATTGGTATGATATGTAATTAAAAAAGAGTATAAGCCATATTCATCGGTCGTGATGTTAAATTTTTTTTATTGATTAATAGCCACATTAGATTAACTGAAAATGTTAGTGAATAGAGATGGCTTTGGAGATTTTAAAATATATAATGTATACATGTCTCGAGTTTAATGTAGAGTAACTCATTGTCTATGAAAAGTTTAGAAAAACCCTTTGCAGAAAATGTCAAGGTAGAGGACTTACAGCGGAGTTTATCAAAACAACTATTCGAATTCCCAAAAAAAAAAAAAAGATTCATAAGAAACACTCAACCCCAGCAAAGCAAAGCAATATTAACAAAGCTAGGTCTGACAAAATTGAACCTTCACCATCTTATCAGGAAAGAATGATTTCATTGATCTATGCCCCAAAAAAAAGTGGAGTTCTGAAACTCTACATAAAGGTTTCCATATGTAGCGACCCAAAATTATACAACTTCAATTCGATTCCCATTCATACTGGGATCATCTTCACACCAGCAGAGATCGGCATTCCGAGAAATCCGATGATTATGCTAAGAAGCCATTGACAGAAGGTGAGAGGCGATGTGTTCGCATAGGTGCCCAAGAACTCGATGATAATGATCTGGAAGAACGCAGTGCAGCTCAAAACAGCCACAAAACACGTAATTATCTAGTATTCCTTTGAAAACATCTATCTCTTCCATGTCCCTCGAGCTTATTTCATTGAAGATCTGCCCAAAAAAACAAAGCCAGACAGCTTTTGTTGTGAGCTAGATATCCTTTTTACTGGCATAAAGATGAGGATATTTCTTTAGTAGCATTTAATCAGACGAGAAATGAAAGGATAAGCTGAAAACTATGAAGCCGAAAAGGAAGCAACTCACCTGACAGAACACAAATGAGTTGAATATGAGTGTGTTTAGGACAAGATCTGCATCTGGGCCATCGAGACCAAACATAGCTTTCCCTTTCGATTGGAGATTCCAAATAACCAGAAACTGATATAGAGATTGTCCTAGAATGTTTCTCCACATGACATTGCTTATGAAATTGCCCTTTCTGCCAACCGGTGGACGTTTCATCAGTTCGTCGTTAGGCGGCTCCGTTGCGAGCGCAAGCGCACCTAACGTGTCCATAATCATGTTCACCCAGAGAAGCTGAACAGCAGTGAGTGGAGCACTTCCTGAACATAATGAGATTGCTACCGTCAGAAGGTAGAGAGGAAAAAGAACCATTATTTCCTTACTGAAGAGAGGTGCGTCCGCGTTCTCACCCATCAGGCAAGCCGAGGAGAAGTTGACAACTAGAGCAACAACATAAACTGTCAATTGGAACTGCACAAACTTTTGATGTTGATGTATACAGAACGTCCCCATTTAGCTACTGTCACTATTGTGGAGTAAATTGTCATCAGGGATTATAACGTCAGCACTCTCTTTAGCTACCTGAAAATCCAGAAATTGGTAAGGCAGATACGATCAGATGTAATCCCCTTATTAGACCAGATTGAGATGCCGCCTACTATGCGCAAAATTATAGATTCCAAATCTTATAAACACTACAGAAGGACAAAACAACGTTATCGTTTCGACCATCTATGGATCTCACCTTCTGACAAAGATTATTTCTCAGAAATTAACGCCCTGGCTGTTTCAACATCGCCAGAATTATTCTGCAGGAAACCAATGGATGAGATCTGACACATCTTTGAATATATATGGGTCCAGATTTAGGGAACCGTATATGCTGGTGGATGTAGATGTGAATCAGAAATAATGGTTGCTTAATGTATGTGAAAATCACACGAACCTCAGTTCCTCTATGCCCATTGCAGCATATCTGCCTCATGTAGAGCGGAGAATCATTCGTTCCATCACCAGCAAGGCTACGGACTTCTTCAAATGTGGTCGCAAGTGCTTAACTAGAGTATGGCTGTCCAGCGGGAAGATCGAGCCATACCTAGAGGAAAAAAGAAACTTCAAGGTACATTGTGAGATGATTTGCAACTTACTTTGAAGAAGATAAGCTTATGTACTTGGATCTTAGGTATAGTTCGAGTAATCTTCTAGACTTTTCTATCGGAAAATAATGGAACTCAATGTATACAGTCCTCGGTAAGTATGACAAATTCCCTAGCAAATTTGCATTGGCAGTGTTAATGTGTCTCCAGTGAACCATTCTAATTTTATTAACAGCGGA